>JAOEHX010016527.1:34017-60738 GCA_025448015.1 Bolborhynchus lineola | reverse complement strand
TGAATAGCACAAAATAGTTAAGCCTTTACAAATTTAATAATATAATATATGGAATAGCAGTTGTGTTGTTTTTTTTTTTTTTTTTTGCATAAGCTTTTAATCTAAGCTATACTTATAGAAGGGAAGCAAGCAATTCAATGGTATGTTTTCTTGATGAATTCTGAGATGCACACATATATATATGTATGTGTATGTATATCAATGAACTCTTAATCAATTTATTAGTAGCTCTACTTTTCTTCAGGGAGTTTTCCAGTCAGGTCTATGGCCTGAGGATAATGTGTTAAAATGATGACCATAGAATGGTAGTGCTGAAAAAGGTGGACTTGAACCACATGAGCTCAAAAATGCTTTCTAGGCAGAAGTGATACCTTTATACAATAAATGTATGTCTGCCTCTGGTGTTAGAGATAATAGGAAGTTGCATCAGACCTTGGACTGCGAGCCTTAGGTGATTTTGGAGTAGTAGTCTCTGTACCCTGACAAGATGTTTCTTAGATTAGAAAATATGGATCTGCAATGATAGGTATGCTTCCAGACATAAGTTGTCTGTTTCTGTAGATACTGCACCACTGTTTCCTTGTCAGCACCTTGCCTTAATTCTGCTCACTGGGGCTAATGGGGAAATTGGAGGTAGACGCAGTGCTGTGTGTTACAGATATTTGATCTTGGGAACTTACAGGTGAGGAAAACTCTGGAGCTGTTTGCATCAGTTATGTACTACAAGCTGCCATTTGGGCAACTACATGCTCCTTCTAGTAAAGTCATACAACTTTGTCACAAAAGTAGTTAGACTTTTTTTCATCCCACTATACCTATTCAAGGAGTGCCAGGCTTACATTCTTGTCAACCTATTTTTGTCTTATTTTTGCAGTCATTTTCTTTGGGCTAATATCATCCTTTAAAGATTTTGCCATCATCTTTTCGTTTTCCTACTATGTTTCCTTCCCCTGGGAACTATTAAGGTACTTCATTAATATAATTTTCCTGTATTCTTGTGTTTCTAGACTGAATGAAGCAAGTTGGTCCAATCTTTCACAGGGGTGACATTTTTGACTGGCTCGATATCTCATTCCCACTCCTCCTCCTCAGTTTAGAGATCATCCATGTGATCAATTCATCCATTTAAAAGCTTTGTCAGAACTGCTGTGTTTCAGTGAAACACACTTGAGGAATTCTAAATTGATTTTTATCAAAGGGATTGTAAATCAGTGTATTGACTTCTGTCTCTTGCACTGATTTTTTTTTTTTTTTTTGTAAGAGAATGTTTTAGTAATGCCCACCTATACTGGCAGAGCCCTGATTGGTTTACCATATAATGTGCTGTAAATATTTACACAGTGCGAATCTTCTTGACAGCTTAATAAGGAACTACTGTGTCACCTGACTACACAATTAGATGTACTATTTCAGAACTAGTCATTATTATACAGAATATGGGGGGGTGGTGGGTAGGATTTATAAATAAGCCTGGTCAGAGACTGGCTATGTTGGCAGGGTAATATATTTGGGTTGGTATTGATGGAAGTTTCTCCTAACAATAGATTCTTGGAATGGGTAGGAAATCATTATTTTGAGTGTACTCACTTATATGATATTACTGATCACTGTTCATATGAATTCAGATATCTAGGTATTTCTCTTCCTGCCCCTTACAGTCCCTCTTTCCTGAACTTGGGAAACCCTAGTAGCATCACACAACGGTTTTTTTTTTATTTTCCCAGAAAATAAAGGAATCTAGTAATTTGAAAAGTAATCATTAATAGCCAGTCCTTTCATGCATTTATGCAAATTGTTTTTGTAGATATGATTCCATTAACAACTGGATACTCCAGTCATTATTTATAGTTGTAGGCCAAGTAAATAGTAAGTAGGTACCACTTTCATTTATCAGTATCGTATGTCTGCAGGCTCTGAAAATTCAAACTCCCTAGATCAGTCACTTACAATCCCTTTGATAAAGAATCAACTTGGAATTTCTCAGCTGTTTTCTTCATTTGATGAGCAAACTCTTCCAAAGTTTTTATGCATTTCCTAAATCCCTATGGGAAAAAAGGTATCTTTATGAATGTTGGGCACCTTGTAATTCTACTCTAGTTTCCTGTTGTTTTCTTATCTAGTATATTTGCAGGCAGTCGGCAATAAATCTGATTGGTAAGTTAATGATATACAGTTCACTTCCATAACATGCACCAAATAATTTAGTCATAAAACAGTGTTATAATTCAGTTAAATATTATCCAAGAACACACTGGGTTGAAAGTCATTACTTTGCATAAACCATACTTCCCATAAGCTGCTGATTTAGAAAGTGAGGTTCTAAAACCATCAGATGTGCATAAACGCAGCTTTTTCAAAGACTTCATGGCCAATGCTAGACAGTTAGAGTAATTCTTTTCCAAGTGAAAGCTTGGATAATAACATAGCTCATGAACAGGTTCATATTCTTCTGTGCATTATATTGCTTTGCTCTGATAGATACTCAGTCATCTACAGGAATTGAATGCCAAGGCCATAATGGCTCCTCTGCTCCACCTGTGGAACTGTGTGTTTTCAACAACCAGTGTGGTGACAGCAATGATGAGAAAAAAGGTAAGTCTCAGTGGGCTTTATCATAAATGAGATTTTTTTTTTTATCCTTACCTCCTTGCTGGTTTTGTGGCTTTTTTTTTAAGACAGTTTTTTCCCTACTTGTTTATTTTTTTTCCCTGTTTTATTTTCAATCTGTATACAGAGCAAGTTTTATAAATCTTCAATATGGATGTGGTGTAGTGAAGCAAGTGTTTCCTCATCTTTGTCCACGTAAATTCAATGGAGATTTAATGAGTATTACCTTTTTTCCTAAATTTGTGGTAAAATTTGCTGCTGAAGCTCATGTTTCATCCAAAACACCTAGGCCAAAGTATAAGCAACAACAGCAAAATTTTTAAGTCTGGATTGGAGAGGAAACAATTCCTCAATTCCTGAAGTGATAATCCTAGTTTAAACTTTGTCACATTCAGAGGCTATGAATACAGTTGTTGATGTTTCCCCTAAAGGAAAAACCTGAGCAATGGGGTGAGTTTTTACTGCTAGTGTCTGAGTAAATTTGCATCGGAAATCTTTTTCCAGAATACTGTAACATAAAATGATGCTGAAAATTATTTTTTTTTACAGTTCATAAAATAGTCCTGCTCTTTGAGGATCTTTGTTCCGGAGTCTGAAGAAGAAATTTCTCAAAAATTCTAATCTTAACTAAAAGGTTGTCTGAGTTGTTTCACTCACTGTGCAACAGAGGAAGCTATCATATTTGGGAGTGGCTTTAAGGTTTAGCTTTAAGAAGGCTGTCTTTAGGTGAGCCTGTATGCATCTGTGCACACTAAAAAAGTGTTAGTTAGAGCATGTTAGTGATCACTGAATTCAGCTGAAATCTGTGAGAAAGAGAAGTAACTTAAGTCCAGGTTCCACAAATTACAATTGTGTGCCCAGGTTCATTTGCTTTTCATCTGATTCGATGTTTTATCCAAATGTGAGGCAGATACGTTCGTAATAGGAGTCTAAAGTCAACTCTAGGATACTTGTCCTATATGCAAAGGGACAAAAAGATATTGAAAAAGCTGTATTGGATATCGGTATATCTCGTAACCTTCTTGTGCTGTACTAAAATGTATTAAATGCCAATGTCTGGAAATTACACCTGTTGAATGCTTTAATGTGTGACTAGTATGTCTCAGATTAATGTGTATTTTTATTACTTCCTAAAAAGATGATTATACTATGTTTCACTGCATAGCCTTGAAATCCTCATTGTGCTTGGTTTTGATTTTGCTAGAAATAGCATTTTTTGCAGGCAGCATTTTCTGTTGTGACTGCAGAATATGCAGCAAGAGATACATTCATTAATTTTTATAGAGGAGTCTTTTTTTCACTTGTTTGTTGAGGGAATACTGCTATAGATAAATGCTCTTATAAAAGTAATTCAATGTTGCTTCAAAGACTATTTTAGAAAAATGAGCCTATAATGGTCTGTAAAAGACCTAAATGCCAAATAATATTTTATTTGAAGTATGGATGAACATGAGCTGTGGAACTAGGCTCTGACTTGACAGGCTGTGGATGCTGGGGCTACTTGGGTAGTGCTTTGGATTACTCTAGGAGATAAACTATCTGTCAGACATAAAGATACTGATCAGGGTGTCAAATTAAAGATTCATCCTGCTACCACCCACTCCTCTGATTTGAGATCACTGCAAAATTGTTTTTCTACTTGGGTTTCAGTTCTCCAGTCTCATATTCATTACAGCTCCCTACTGTTTTCTCTGGGCTCTACTAAGGTTTAAGGATATTTCTGCAGTGAAACTACATCAAGTTGAATTTTAAAATGGTGTACTTATATTGTCATTTTGGACTTCATACATGGTTCGCTTGTGCTTTGCCAAAGCATTAGAAAAGAAGAAAAATAAACTTTATGGTAACTTATCTCTGAACTGCCATTGCAAAATATTCACCAGAGGATGAATGATAACTAAGTATTCCAAAAAATATTTTACTCTCAGAATGTCCCAAGCTGAGATTTTATATGCATATGCACTTGAAATGGAACCTGAAACTGTAGTTTGTTTCTGTGTGACTTGGAATTTTTCCATAGTGGTTATTTTAAATATTTATTTTCTTTGCAAGGAATTCTGCAAAAAAAATCTAGAACATCCCACACATTTCTTCCTTCTGGTCTTTCGCTCTCTTAAGCACTGACTTTGTCTTTGTAAATCTGTCTTCCAGCAGATTTACAGTGGTTTGCTTTCAAGTTGCATTAAAATGATTATTGCCTTGGAAAGAAGTTCAGGTTTGGGTTTGTTTGTTTGTTGGTTGGGGTTTGTTTTTTTTTCCTTTAATTTTAAAAGGTATGGCTTTTGCTACTTGTAAGTGCTGATTTTAATTTTTTTTTCAGCTATGAGAAAATTCCTGAGGAAATATTGAACCTGATCTGGTGCATTTCATCTTATGTGAAGCAGATATACCTCAGCTTTGTGTTTGATTTAATGAGAAAATGACATACTTTTCAGCCACTTAAAGAGCTAAGAAATAAAAGCAGCAATAAATGGTTGATTGATGAACCAACCTATCTGCACATTAGCTTGAGTCTGGAATGGTTATGTGAATTATCTGTTTTCTTCTCTCACCTTATAATTAATTGTTACAGTACATTGATGTGAATATGAATGTCATGAAATTGAACATCATATAGTGTGACTATAAATGTTGCAGTAGCAACTTTATTTAAAAGGATTAGTGAACTTTGATAATATAGAATAAGTAAAAAGCATTAGTAGGGGCCTTGAGTGCACACTAATTTGAAAGGATCATGGCGGTATTGTAGCTCTCATGTCTATCCAGAATCCTGATTAAAAGGCAGTCTTAATCCATTCTTCTCCGCTGTGTAAGAGAATATGCAGGTAAACTGAAAGTTTCTGTGCAATGTGTGAAATGTGGAGACAGTCCCACACACCAGCTCTTCTTGGATGAAGTTGTGTCTGCTTAGATATTCAAGGAATGGGGTTGTTCACCCTCTTAGGCACATGTAAGCTCTTTCATTCAGATTGGATGTGATGCAAAAAGGGCTAATACCAGAGCAGAAAAAGACATCTGTCTCTCCCTCTCAGTAAGCAGTTATTCATCAGGTCCCGTACTTGCCTCAAATTTCCTGAATGAAGAAGTACACCAAACTGGGTCCTGTGCCAGACAGGCATATTTTGCCTCTCTTTTTTAATAACCTATGCTGCCCTGCAGGGCAATGTGCAAGGGAGAGAAGCAGTTCTTCCCCACCACATTATCTTCACTGGAAGAAACAAGGTTAGAGAAAAAGCAAACTCTGAGACTATGCTATTCTGCAGGCTTTTTTCAGCTCTTCTCTGAACAGTGTGGTTTCTGCTTTAATGCAGCGACTTTGTAAAGACAATGAGCACTGGCAACCTTTGTATGTCAGCTGATAAGAGTCTCACCTTTCTGTTATGAGGCCATTGGGGGATGTCTGGAATTGGGCTTATTCTCCAAGTTCCTAAAAATGCATATTGCAAAATGATGAAATAAACAGTAGTGGAATAAAAACCCCAAACATTTCTGCTATTCAGCTGGTTTTGATGGTTATTTCCTAGTGTCAAGTCTGTTTTTCTGTGCAAGAGCCCTGGATAAACAGAGGATATACTGAAACTCTTCAGCCAATACCTGCAGTATGTTTTTAGGAACAGTCTCTGCGTATAACCTATGCTAGGTTAAAGAGTTTCCTACAAGTAGGTAGATACGTGTGCATTTGTAAAGGAAAAAGCATACGTTATAGTGTTGTAAGCAGACTTGTTTGTGTTGATTTGCTTTGGGGTGGGGGCACTCGGTGGTTTGTTCTGGTGGTGGGTGGTTTGGTTTGTTTTGGGGGTGTTTTTTGGCTGGTTTTTTTTTTTTTTTTCTTCGATGCTCATTCTCTTGTCACTGTTCTGCTGCTCTGTTTCTGTTTATGATTTAAAATTGCTCTTGCTGCTCGCTTTTTTTAATGAGCTGTTTGGAGTGTTTCTGGTATGCTAATTAAATAGCAAGTGATGGTGTGAACATATCCCTTTGCCTCTGTGCTTGAGGTTTTGATTATTTGTTTGTTTTTCTTCACTTCAGGTTCCTCCTTTAAGTGTGACTTTGAAACTGACCTATGCAAAGGAATTAATGAATTGAACTCAGAGCCTGGGTGGATAAGAAGAAATGGCCTCTCTAGCATAGGACCACCATACTCTGACCACAGTGGGAATGACAGTGGTAAGAATCCTCATGTCCTTTGAAGGAGCCATGGGCTTTTACAAATGATGTATTTCTGTATTGCTTATTTACTAATTTCTTGATAGTTCAATTGTACTCTGCATGTTTTCTGAGCACTTGTATCCAGGTTTTTAGGTGATTGTAATTACATTAACCCAGAATTCCAGGAACATAAAGATAATTTTCCAGAAAGCAACTTTTGTTATCATGGAGGAGCTAACTAATCAGTCATTAAGAGTAACATTTATCTACCTGGGTGACCTTTGTCTGTTTGGGAGATATTGGGTAATAATTTCAGTCTTGATGATTGCAAAGTTTAGAAATTAGTATTGGGTCCCTATTTTGAGACTTGCTTTCATCTCTTCTTGGATTGGTGAATCCAAGTGTATTTATTTTTATCTGTGGCTAATATTACTGCTCCAAATACTTCGAGAGGAAATTACTTTGGATCTGTGGATAGAAACAACTTTGACAGTCTCTTTTAAGCCAGCTCCTCTCTAAATCTTATTTCAGTTCCATTTTATGTCAAAGGCTGTCTCTCAACTAAGTAGTTAATTGTCCTTTGTTGTGTTTTAAACCCATCTGGCAACTAAATACCATGCAACCACATGCTCACCGCTAACTGATTGATACCCAGCCTGGTCACTCCTGGGTAACTCCTTCCAGTTTATGTACTGGACATGATGTGCTGTGGTATAAGTATCCCTTTGGCTAGTTTGGGTCAGGTGTCCTGTCTCTGCTCCCTCCTGGCTTCTTGTGTCCCTCCTCACTGGAAGAACATGAGACTGAAAAGCCTTTGATGTGGGTAAAAGCTACATAGCAACTAAACCATGTGTTATCAGCATCATTCTTTGTCTAAAGCCAAAACACCAGCTACTAGGAAGAAAATTAACTCTATTCCAGCCAAAGCCAGAGCACACTTTTGTTCTCAGACAAAGTATGTCCCTTATACTTGCCCAATTGCCAAGTTTAACCGTTTTTCAAAACCTGTTTTCCTCCTCCTGTAACACATGATTTTCTTCATACATTTTTAGCTAACTTGAGCCAACTTTCTTAGCTACAGCAAGTACTCTCCTGCTTTCCAAAGCTGTTAGAAGGCTTGTTTACAACAAAGCAAGGAAGGAGGGAAAGAATTTAATGCAGTTAAGATGTGAGCTTGTTGAAATGATCTCACAAAACTGTTTCATTCTCAATACTTTCCATTATTCTTTTTCTTTTTATCTCTACCCACTCATTCTCACCACTCCTGTGTGCGAGGAGTGCTGCAATAGGATGACAAGCACCTGAAGGCAGGCATGCAGTGTTGGGGAATGTACAAGAATATGACCCTATGTTGGATGAAAGTGTCGTTGTGAGACTGATTAGCTGAGGTGTTTTTCATCTCATTCTTCACCTATGATTATCTGGGAGTGTGGAAATTGCACTGTTCTGAAGCAAGCAAAGGTTCCTATACATTGCATGAGCTACCAAACAAAGTTCCATATGATTAATGTAAATTGGTGGTTTAAAGGTGGAAACTTGCTTAGAAATCAGACAAATAAAAATAGCACAGAATTAAAAAAAAAAAAAAAAATAGAAAACATCAGCAGAAAACCTCACTGTTTTCCTGCAAGTTCTTATTCCACAGCTGACAATTTTCATGATGGTCTATAATTAGGAAGCTTTATGCAATTTGCTTCTAACTTAATTTTTTGCTTGCATGTAGCACTCGAGCACATCCTGCTGTGTGTACCTTGCTGCTGAAAATAAGGTTGCTCTTAAATAAATGTTGATTTAAGCTTATGCTAGCATAAATTTTGAGTAACTGCAAATCCTTTTCATAAACACAAGCTTTATTTCAAGTATGTAAGACGTGAAAGAGTATCTTTAAAATAATAGCTGTTATCATCAAGTAGCAGATAAGAGACAAATACTATGGAATAAAATATATAGCAGACTCTTGGGTAGAATCAAAATTAGCTAGCTAGAAAACGGTTTTGTTCTAATTGCAGTTTCTAGGGTTTCTGTTTGATTGGTAGCATACACTGCACCAGAACATAGCAAAGACCTGAAAGATATTCTTGTTTATAAACAATAAAAAAGTTACCCTTATCCTGAAAAGAACTGGTACAGAGGGGAAAATTTAACTTCGGCAGCATGTAAAGCCAGCAAAGCCATCAACTTGCAAGTGTTTGTTAGAGAAGAAGCAAACAGTTCAGTCACTTGTATCTTCTCATTAACTTGTTTTGGGAGCTCAGTCAGCATTGTACCTTTCAGATCTGAATCGCGTGGTAGCCATATTAAACTAAGCTATTTTGATCAGTTAATAGAAGACTTGAATACTTGTACCTGTTCAGCTTTTTTTAAGAGGCTGTGTACTCAGATTGTGAACTGAATGGCTAAGGAGATTTAAATGGCTATTTTGTTTTTCTACCTGGAAAAAGGCAAAACTGTACTCTCATTTTCTGAATGCTGGTTCTGGCCTCCAAGGAAATATTTATGTTCTTATGGCAGCTATTCAAGTTTTCCCACTGATGGTGACTCAACCTACTGTGTAATCAGTTTTATGTTGGTTCCTGCTTAAAAAACAAATTATATTGTATGGTGAGCAGAGTATACTCTATGGCAGAGTATTAAAGGGAAGAATTCCTGCCGTCAGGATAATGCAAACACATAAGCAGAAGAGCAAAGATCGCTTGGTAGATGTAAGACCTTTAATTTATGTAATCATTTACTAAACCCCAACATGATAATTTAGCTCTGTCTTCTCATGGTTCTTAGTTCAGCTGAAAATGTAGTTGAACAGATTAGTGGTTTTAAAGACCACTTTAAAAAAACCTCCAACAAACAAAACTAAACAAAATACGAAACAAAACATAAGAGCTTTCATTTAATAAAACCAGGTTATCTATGCAGAGATTTAATGTAAAATCACTGTTCAAGGGATTTCTTAAAGTTACTATCTCTGCCCTATCTGGACAAGGCTTAAAATTCCTGTGGCAGGTGAAATCTGACCTTGTTTGAGTTTTATACATGTATCTTAAGGAACTAAACCAAAAAAGTTCAATATTTATGGAAGGTGGAGCCCACTGAAACACGCTGAAATCAGCAAGTACCAAGCAGTCTGTTGTGGGTAGGAAGAATATCCTTGCAGCTGGTAGGATCTGAAAATGTTGCATGAGCAGTCATGAAAGGCCTAAAACCTAGCAGGAGCATGGCCACTACTCTGATAGCAGATTGCTGAATGCTCTTCTGTGAGAAACGGTTCAACTGGGTCCAGCACTGAAATAGTCTCACGTTCCTTTGTCAGTGGCTTCCCAGTTCTGGGCAAGGATGAGAGGTCAGGGTGGGCACAGTTTACAAATGAAGTATTCAGATGTTTTTGCATGTCCTCTGATACTTGGTTTCTGCAGTGATCTTTACTTTTAGGACTTTATTATTATTACTATTATAATTCCTTCAGTCCAACTTAGTTTTTTTCTCCATCTTTCTGCTTTCACTTGCATAATCGTGTCATGTCAGAGGGCAACTATTTCTAAAAAAAAACAAAACATAACAAAAACAAAAAAATCCCAACAAAAACCAAAACCAAAACCCCAAAACAAAAACAAAAAAAAAAAAACAAAAACAAACAAACAAACAAACAAAAACAAAAACAAAAAACACATAACACAAACCCCCAAGTTGAGCCTTTTCTTCTATGATCTATCTTATATCTCCCCTTGCATCCTTTAACATCTAACATCTCCAAAATCTTCATGTTCAGGAAGAGAAAAATTTTGACTAGCAATATTTGAAAACCTAAAATATTTGATATCCTAAAATAGGCTGGTTGCCATCCATCTTTTGGAAGATCTGAAACGATATTATCAGGAAGGGACACAGTCAGCCAAAAGGCATAGCAACAAGTATATTTAACTAACTTATTCAGCTGTTATATTTCCAAGTAAGGCAAAGTTTCAATTTGGGCTTCTTTTTGTAAATGGAAAGATAATGGTGTCTGTAATGGTAGGGAGGAGATTCTGGAGGCAATTCTTTATATTTGGAGTGTCTGTGGGGATGCCACAACTTACTCTCTGCAGTGATGCAATTTTCTAAGCAGATAAAAACCAGACCCATCTCCTGTGGAACCAGAACTCCATAACACCACAGTCTCCTCTCCCCACTTCCACCACTTCCTTAGAGACTTTAACTGATATAATAAATCTGCATTGTTTGTCACAACAGTTTGTTGTTTGGACATGGAATATGTGATCTCCTCAGTAATTGGAGTGTCAGCAATTTTAGTCAGCTTCCTGAGTTAGTCTTTGTCACAAAATTTTGCATTTAATAAGTATTCAAGCCATCAGCGCATGAAATGTTTTGGAACCCTACTTGACATTTCATCAGGAATGTGGAACGGTACTATCTCAATATTTAAAATGAACAACAGCTTGGCACATAAATACCTACAAGTGTCATATGATTTTTCTCTGAGGAAAAACTGATTGTTTTTCAGTTATTAATTTATAGCCACTTTTTGTTTTACTGTTATATTTTTGTAACTTCTCTCCAAACTTTTAAGATTGCTGTTTTTATTCCTTTTAATAGCTTATTTCCTCTCATTGTCCTCTGAAACACGATCCTCTTCTGCAACTTTAAGGACCAATGTTTTCCTTCCAACTAATGAGGAGCATTTTTGCCAGGTATTTCAATGTATAGTCCTTTAATTTCATTGTTTGTTTCAGTACTTCGCTAGAATAATTGGACCTTTTTTATCCTAGATTACATTTCATTATTGGATCAGCCAAATGAATGGAACATTGATGGTGGGGCTTCAGAAGCACTCTGAAGATACTATTACGTATATCTGGCAAATTTCAGGAAAACTGCAGAATCAGTGGAAAGCAAATACCGTCACAATCAATAGCACTGAAAAGTATGAGGTTGGTAAATTGAGATCACTGTAAGTTGATTAATTGTAAATAACACTTGTTAGATGGTTTTTAAATTGTGGAGTTTCTAATAATTCAAATCTATATATTTGTAAATGGAGAGCATTATCATGAGGTAAAAGGGAGAGAAGCCATTTGGAAGTTCATAGTTGCCACTAACAAATACTGCTGCTTCTTATCTCTTGGTGTGGTAAAACTAATAACAAACCTTACTTAAACTGTGCATGCATATTAAATAAAACAATCTGTCTCACTGCACCATAAACTATCTACTTGCCGATAGAGGTGATATACTTGGGGGCCTTATTTTCAACACAGTATTCCCTTAGAAGCTAACTGTACCAATAAGTTCAAGACTTAATTTAGGGAGGAAATACCATTCTACACTATGAGATATTGCTCACATCATCTGAAGCATGTCACATGTGTGAGATAAATGCTTCACTTTATCTACTCATCATAGCTTTGAACCTTGATCAGAAAACACATGCATGGGGTTTTATTTAGCTCAAAGCTGCTGGAAAACCATGCAAGTGTCATAGTCTACTTAATTCAAAGTTTTTATATGTGAGTTTACATAAAACATTAACATAATAAATATAATTTAGGGTTACAATATTGTTGATGGTGTATACTCATCATTGTGCATTACACTGGAGGGAAAGTGTGGAGGACAGAAGAAAATCAGAGGCATTTCCTCCTATAGAAGCTGTTGTGAAAAGCACACAAACTCGAAGGCATGAGAACACAACCTCATTCAATAAACATGACAGTAACAAAAATGCTTGACTTGCAGAGGTAACATTGGTCCAAAGCATTCAACAATATCTGGATTTTTGAAGTAATAATTGCCTGTTCAACCTTGATTGAGAGTTTGTCATGAAATACCTGTATGTAACTCAATACAAGTATTGATGTTGTTACTTGTCAATGACTTACCTCTACCTGATATGAATTAAGCAATTTAATTCATATCAGCATTTTATATCAGTATAGCAATTTGAGATTGTACTGGGATGGTTTACTTCTAGATCTACTTTTTCATCCTTTATGTATAGAAAATTGAGAGAGTCTAGGAATGGTTAATATGATATTGTCTTCCATTAAATTGCTGGATCAGATTCTAATTGGATTATTGCTTTCAAACCTTGTTATCCTTTGGTCTCTATAAAGTGAACTGATGGGTACAGTCCAGCTTTAAAGAGGCATGTGTCAAACTTACTGAAGTAATCATTACAATTGGCTAAAAAAATGTAGCTGGGCACTTTGTGAAACCTAGAGCCTGATGCTGAGCAGATTTTCTTTGGCTGCTCATTTTTCCTTCAGGGACAGATTGCAAGATGCTGTTCATGCAAGTGAATGCACTTCACTTGCCCTTTTGCACTTGTTCTTTTAATATGACAAGATCTTTAGCTCACAGGGCTACCTGTGGCATTTTCAAGGTAACATTTTGATGATGTTTTTTATATGGAAGAAAATGAATAGGGGCCAAAAAGGGTTTTCAGGTGTAGACATTTTGAAATAGGGTGCTTGAATGCTTGTCAGTTTTGCAAGGACAGTTGAAGGGAGATTTTAACTGAAATCAACCTCTGCTGCTTATTTTCTTTGCTGATTTTGATGTTGCCTATTTAACAATTTTGTCTCCCTACTTAAGTTAAAAAAAAAATAAAAAAAAAAAAAAAATCTTGATTATCTGCATGAGAGGAGGGATTTAGTTTTGACCTTTAAAAATCTCCACATACAGAGAGGTCTGAAATGCAAAGATTACTACTGCTTTAATTACTCAATACATGGGAAGCTTAGTATATCTGATTTGGCTCAGTTTTGGAGACCTGTGGTTGACCAATCTCCTTTACCATCACCGCAGAAAAATTGTGGTACTTTCTGCATTCACAAATATAGATTGAAATCTGCCCTCAAGGTAGCAATATAAAATATTTGTGACTTTTTGTATATAGAAGACTTTGTTAGGGGAAAAAAATAAATGCTGTTGCAACATTCGAGAAGAATAACAGTTGAATAAATACTCTTTGAGGTTTGTTTTGGTTAAAAACTTGATGAAAGGCTTCTGACCAATGGTGCTTGCTGCTCTGACTTGTTTCAGGTCTCTGATCAATTCTGCAAACCACCAGAAAAAGTTCATATTTCCAGTCTCTGATGGAATAATGGCTTGATAAAACACAAATTCCTTAAAATTTCTTAACTGTAGGGAATTTTGCTTAGATTTTAATTCATTATTTTTTTTTTCAGATATTTCCTCTTAAATGCTATTTCACTCTTGATTTGGATGACTAGACTATGTATCTGTGCTGACAAGCTAGAATGGTAATCCTACAGAATTGCTGAGTGATTTCAGTTCTCATATTTCTAACAAACCATGGACTACACTGGCATGTCTTGGAAGGCTGTTTTTTCTCTCATCTGTGGCACTGATGAATGTTATTTCTTGTTGATTTACTGTTCATCTCTGCAGGTTATCTTCTGGGGGATGGTGGAGACCCAGGGACAAGATGAAACTGTTGCCATTGATGATATCACTTTCAGTGAAGGCTGCTCTCTGGAGTGCGGTAAGAACACCTGTTTTTCAGGATTTGGATCATTTTACTTTGTCTTTCACTTGGATTAGAAGAGAAAATACAAAGAAAAAACTTTTGGCATTCAAAGGTTTTAACAACTCTGTTTTTATCTGGATCATTTTCATTCCCGTAAGCCATTATCTGTCTCATCACATCTAAACACAAAGTATTACAATAAATGCCTTAAGGAATCTGGTACAGTACAAATGTAGATTCCTGCAGCCAGAAGAGCACCGAGGCCTAAGAAGGCAAAAGAGACCTCCTGGTTTTGGCCAAATTATGTTCAGCCAGCTCAGGAGAAGTTTTGGAACTGACTTTAGGGAGATTCCCGCAGAATTTGCCCCCTTTTTTTTTTTTTTTTTTCTTTAATGTTTGGAAGTGCTAATTTTTAGCTATATAGTGGGTAATGTGGCTATTTTGTTTTTCTCTACTATATCCAAGATCTGTAATGTCAGACTAGTCAGCTCTGCAGCCAGACCATCCCTGTATGTAGGGGTTCTCCTGCAAAACATTGCCTATTTGTCTTTTCTACCCAGTGTGTTTTCATGGGAAACGAATGCTGCCTATCCTTGCATAAATTAGATTGCTTGCTACTCTGTATTACACAAGGAGGTTACACTGTGGCACACATGTCACATTCACAGGTGAATCCAGACCTGTTTCAAAGTGACTCTGTTGTTTTTCTACTTTGAAGTCTCAGCTCAGGAACTGTGGGTTCAGTCGTAAATTTAACTTGAGGTACGGAATGCAGTGTTTGGCACAGATCAACCAGGTTGCATGATTGATTTTGTGTACTGTGGTCTAAAATAAAGCTCTCCAGGTTCCCTAGTAGGAGAAACTATTGGTAATAGATGCATTTTTTTTTTAGCATATGAGAGTGCTGAACTTAATGTTGTAGGCAGGTCACAGTAACAGCAAACCCTAATGTAATGATTCAGGCAGGCATACGTATTTATTTCAAGTGGGATATATATATATATATATATATTGGGGAATTGAAACTTCAGATAACTAAACTTGGTCATATAAGTTTCTCCATGTTTGAACTTTCTTTCAATGGAGAAGTATACAAGCAAATGTTTTAGAACCTTTTTCATGACAGGGCCTATCCTGCTTTTCTACTTGGGAGTGTTTTCCAGCAGTACTACTTAAATGAGCAAGGATGCTAATTTAAATCTTTGGACACACTTGTCTATGAACAAATGTAAGTTTACAGCATGCCTCCTTTGAAAAAATTATTCCGGCAGCCCATATAATTGCTTAACCAGTTCCTGCAGGGCAGTATAGAAATCCCTTTGTACAAATATATTGTGTTTTTCTCACAAATGAAATGTTTCTAAAGCAAACAAAAAATGAGTAAAAAATCAGCTATAAGGCTGAAAGAGCTGGGGGAGGGGGGGAGGGGGGAACAAGATGAAAAAATTTAAAACAGAAATGGGGTATACCAGAACTTATAAATCTAGTTGTTAAACTTCTCCTACATGGCAGCTGTTGAACTACTGCCTGTAGTGTGGCATACAGATTGAGCTTCTGCACTGTTAGTAAGAAGTTCTTTACTGTGAGGGTGGTGAGGCACTGCAACAAGTTGCTCTGAGAAGTTTTGGATCCCTCAGCCCTGGGGCTGGTTCCTTCCAGTCTAAGCCATTCTATGGTTAAGTACCTCAAGCATATTCTAATAACAACCAGTTCTTATTCTGTGCCTTCCTATTGGCAAAAGTCAGCTTCATTAGGGGACGTCTAAATTGCTCACAGCAGCCAAAACCAGGGTCAAAGGATCTTAATTTTACACCTGAAAGAGGAATTTCACTGATTTTTTTTTCAATAATTAAAACAAAAGGTCAGATTAATGGTTGTTTGAATTTGAAATCTTTTTCTCTAATCCTTATGTGATGTATGTATAAGACTTTAAATGAAGACCACTTTAATTGCATGAAATTTGTAGTTAAAATTTGCATTTTAAATGTGTCCTTCATTTTACCTAGTATAAATGCACACAAGATATGACCTGTCCATTTGTATTCATTAGTACGACTACTTTCAGGGTCATGAATAAAGCAGCTTCAGTATTTTTGCTTCCAGAGATTCCTTGATACAAACTGTGGTGGTTAAATATAACTGTAATTTTGTTAAGTTTTAAGTTATTTCTTCCCATCTTCCCCTTCCTTTTCTTCCAAACTACCATCCTTCAGTGTCCTGTCCAGTTTTACTAAACAGTAAAGTTTATATAACAAAAACCTTCTCAACAAATTAAAACCCTATCTTCAGTATACCAATTTAAGATACTCTACAGTTTTTCATTTTCCCAACAGCTGTCGAATTGTTTTATTTATCTCTCAAAACCAGCTCAGCTTTTTATTAAATAAGATTACTGTAGCTGTCAAATAGAAAATATTACAGTTATGCTCTAAACCCTATGTAATACAAAATATCCTTTAATTATACCTTTAGTAGACCTATTCAAATGCTTGATAGTCTTATTCAAGTGTATAATTGCCCTGCAGAACTCCCTCTTGACTTCTGATGAATTATAGATGTGAAGAATCTCACTGATTGTTGTTCTGA
The DNA here is from genome assembly GCA_025448015.1 of Bolborhynchus lineola. NCBI lineage: Eukaryota > Metazoa > Chordata > Aves > Psittaciformes > Psittacidae > Bolborhynchus > Bolborhynchus lineola. Next base: position 43,913 of record JAOEHX010016527.1, on the reverse strand, counting down.
TCATGCCATAAAAAGCAGAGTGAAAGCAGAGATCCCCAAGTCATGAAAGTGGAATGCTAGCAGGGAGAAAGAGGTGGTTTTGTCCTCCTTAAGTCACTTGTAATGAAAAATGGTATGCCTTCTGTCCTGGGTTCGGCAGTAGCAGTCATTTTTCTCCTTCTTGGTTGTTGGTGCAGAGCTGTATTTCTTTTTTTTTCATTGGCTTTCAGCTTGGGAACAGTTGAATAAAACAGTTGATAACACCAATGTTTTTGGTTACTGCTTAGAATGTTTTGGTCTGGCACAGTTGCTTTATTGATTTTTTTTTTTTTAACTGGGGTGATTATATATGTTTTACTTGCAATGGATAAATTTTGACAAAAATCCAGTATGAATATTTCAACTGAAAAAAACACCCTCAAATGTAACTCTGTAGTTAATTGTAATTGTGCAAAGATGTAGCCTTTAATATCATAGGTGCAGAGTCTAAATACTGATCTTACTGTTGTCTGATGTGCTGCAGACTTAAGAGCTGGAAAATGGGAATTTTGTCCCAAGAGACTGAGATATTGACAAAACAAACAGCCTCAAAATATTTACACTTATATTAAAAAACCCAGAATGAACTAAAAATTATTTTTAATAGTTAAAAAGCATTAAAAGAGCTTGATTCCTTCTGATGGTATTGGCAAGTATTTTCAGATACTGATAAAATCTATCCTTTTCCAGACCATTTCAGTATTTTTAATTTTCCATGGGAAATAAGATTTTCACTAACTCTTCTCACTTCATACACATAATTTGGAAAAAGTGCACATATTCATGCAACACTGGATAAAGGACGTTTTGCTGAGATGTAGTTATGTGAATAACACAGTAACTCTGAGATGCATTAAGCAGCAATGTTTGTATATATTGATACAAAATTTTTATCTGTGCATTTAGGAATCTCCATATTTTCTCTGAGATACCCTCAATGATATTTCTTTTCTCATTTTATTTTTTTTTTTCCAGAAGATTGCCTTTTCCCTCCAATAATATTAGGAAATGGAATTTCCATGACCATAGAGCAATGGGCTTGAACATTTCCAGGGATGGGGTATCCAGAACTTGTCTGGGCAACCTGTGCCAGTGTCTAACCACCCTCTCAGTAAAAAAAAAAAAATTCTCATATGCAATCTAAATACATCGCCTTTCTATTTACAACCATTGCCTCTTGTCCCGTCACTATAGACCCTGATAAAAAGTTTCCCTCTGTCTTTCTTACAGGCCCCCTTTAAGTATTGAAAAGCCACAACCTCTCCCTGGAGCCTTCTCCAGGCTGAACAACCCTAACTCTAACTCTCTCAGCTTTTCTTCATGTGGAGATGCTCCAGCCCTCTAGATTTTGTGGCTTTCCTCTGATGTGCTCTAATAGGTCCACATCTTTTCTTATGTTACTCAGATCTGGATGTAGTATGCCAAGTGGGGTGTTAAGAGAGCAGGGTAGAGGTGAAGAACCTGTTGACTTGCTGGCTACACTTCTTTTGATGCAGCCAAAGATGTGATTGGCTTTTTGGCTTCAAGTGCAACTTATTGGCACATGTCCAATTTTTCAACCTGCCTTCCCCAAGTCCTTCTCTGAAGGGCTGCTGCTGATCAATTGATACCTCAGCCTGCACTGAGAGTGATGTTTCCCTGACCCAGCTATGAGATTTTGAACTTGACATTGTTGAACTTCATGAGGTTCATATAGGCCCAGTAGTAAAGTCTGTCGAGGTTCCTCTGGATGCTATCTTTTCCCTCTGGCATATCAGCTGCACCACTCAGCTTGGTGTAATCTGCAAGCTTCCTGAGCGTACACTCAATTGCACTATCTATGTATAATGAAGGTATTTAATAGTATTCCTCAAGGGTCCGTATGAAGCTCATTACTGGTTTCCAAATAGATTTTCAGCCATTGACTGTAACAGTTTAGACCACTGGATGAGCATACATACAATTCCTTTTCCATCTCACAGTGCATCCATCAAATACTTCTATCCAATTGGAAATAAGAATGTTGTATCAGAGACTTTCTAGAAGTTCAATTAGACGACATCTGTATCTTTTCTATTGCCCACTGATGCAGTGACTCCATTGTAGGTCATTAGACTAGACAGGTATGATTTCCCCTTAAATAGTTCTTGAAAATATCTGGTGATATATTCAGAAATTTTTCGGTTCTAGAAAGAAACATTCTTTTGCAAATATTTTATGTAGATGATGCTGTTTAACCTCTCAGAAGTGATTTTTCTGTAGCTGTCATCTAGAAAAGTAAACAGGTATTTCTGGTTATGACATGTAATTTTTATGTTTCCTGGCAACTATCTCCATGGAAGTGAATTCATGAAGGTGGCAAGGACTGGCTGACATAAATAACACTCCATTGCTATGAAAGAAGCATCCTTCTTTAAGAAATTATTATTTTTTCAAGTAATACCATTAATGATGGCAAGATGAAATACTAGACAGCACTCAGTAATGGTTTTGAAGTAACTAGACAGAATTGCTGTCAATTACTTTAATAATCATATGTTCGTAATAGGAAGTAGTCTCATAAATAATGACTTCTTAAGAAGTGATTGTTTGTCTTTTAGCACTGCAGACTTCCAGTTTTAAGCTTGGCATATGTGAGTGGCATTCAGATCAGCTGGCTGAGCCTGCTATATGGGCACAACTGCAAGCTGGGCACAAGATTACCTCCTGTTCCTTCATGAAAGATTGGAGCAACAATACTGAAGGTGAGAAATTTAAGTTAATGCACAATTACTAGCTGTAGTGAAGAATATGGTGCTTTTTTGGATGAGATGGTGACCCAATATTGAAACAGAACAAAACCATGAAAAGTAATTGTATTTATTTTGGACTTAAATTAGGCTTTGCTTTGACCACTTTAAGGACACTGTGAACACATGTGCTGGTAAAATATGACAGATTTTACCCTAAGAATCCCAATATAAATTCCAACCAGTACTTTATTTATTCTCTAGTTAATTCTTTGTATGGCAATTATGCAACAATTTACTGAAATTAAATCAAATCCATCTAAGCCTTTGGGTTTGGCACTTGGCAGTTTTACTTGTGTAGTAGAAGAATGTCTGAGCATCCAGTCAGAAATTACACTTTAAAATTTTAATTTGGGGAGATGAGGAGGATCATTTGATATACAAAATAATTTATTAATCCTAAAATCAATAACACTAGTCCAATCGCAATTTTCAGAAGTAAAGAACAGCACTTGTTTTTGAAGTACTTATGTAGTACTTGTCTATAAGTTCATAAGGAACTTTTATATCCATTAAGCTTTCAAATACTTAAGTGTTGTAATGTGAAATGGAATCTCCTGGACAACTTAATGTTTGGCTGGCCTTCTGAGACTGCCTTCTAAGGGGTTAAGTAGCACTAGTTGTAATAGCATAATTCATGATGTAGCATTGACGAAGTGACAGCATGGAGATTACTGCCTGAAATTTGAGCCCACAGGAGTGGTGTACATGTCATTGATAGAAGGAGAATGAATGCTTAGATATTGTTTTCATTTTAGAAAGACTTTTAAAATACATTTAAGTATATATTTCAGCATACTCTAAATCAAATTATAATGGAATAACAGCAAAAGTAGGTATACACACTCAGTTAAGATTAATTTTTTGCATGTTAACATTTAAGTACAGCAGAGAACATATAGACTAGTAAATGATTATGTTTTCTCTCATCTTAAAACAAAGAAACAAAAACACACATCACCTTTCAATTTCCACTGGGATATCTAACAAAAATGAAACTTCTCGTTTGATGCCTCCCTGAAGTGTTGTATTGGTGCCATACCTTAACTTCATATCTGAGAGACTAGTAATGAGTATAGATTTAACTTTTATGACAATATTATCAAAAAAGAACAGGAAAGATACTGAAATTTTATAAGTGGCTTTTACAGGACCAGGTCACAAGTGATGTCTGTTGCAATGGAACACGTTTTTAAGTATCTGTTGTATCAGTGCTTGGGCATTGTTGTATAAATATGCATAGTTAGTTGAATAAGCTGAATGTGTAATGCAAACAACTGCTTGGGAACATTCCTTGTGCTTCCATGTCATAAAGAATAAAACAATAATGTGAGGAGATGTAATTGTCAAAACAACAGATGGAATTTAGTCATTAACATTAGAATGTATTGAAAAATCTTAACTATGATTGCTCACCTCTAAATATATTCATTATTTCTATTCATGCAGATTTGTTGAGGCATAACTGAAGAGGTTGAATATTAACCAGAGTTATAAAAACTAAAGAAATGGTATGCAAACCGCAGAAATGCCATGCCTGGGGGCTCAAACTTGCAATGCAAATAGAGCTTGACTAAAGTTTAGTTTCTGATTTTGATCAAAGCTTTCATTACTATAGATAGAAGAGAGGTAAGAAACTAAATTATGAAGCTAGGTCTAGACAATTGTCATTATAAAGAAAGGATTGCTAATAGGATTTGAGTAATCTTCTTTTCCTAGTATTCTTAAAATTAATAAATACTTTCTGTTCTGGGTGATCTTTGTTCTTTTATTGCTTTTCTCCAGTGTTGTATTATAGGACTTCCTCTTTAACTCTTCTTCCTCATTTCGGTAGTGTCAGAAGTTTTAACAGAGATTTTATATTCCTCAGCAAAACTGCTCAGAAAATATTTTGTTGTTGTTGCTCCTTTTTGATATTTCCAGTATGTTTTATAGTATCCATAGTTCATTCTTAAATTGGACTAATCTAGTTTCTTACATCTGGAGTAATACTTCTTTAATGAGAAACTAATGAAACCAAAGCTCTGCATAATAAAAAGAAAGGTTATGAGGTGCAGAAAATAAATCAAAGTAAGTGCCATGCTTTTAAGCAAGCATTTCAGATAACTAATGGTAAAAATCCTTTTTTTAACATGGAAACCCAGCCAAATCATTAATTATGTGATCCTATTACATTACTCTTTTTCCCTCCTTCCTTCTCTCTTCTTCTGCCCATGTTTTCATCCATGACTTCTGAGTTCATGAAGATTCACCTTTGAAGAGTGAAAACAGTGGCAGTTTGTATTTGACCTCTTCCTTCCTCAGAATGGTTGAGCGGGAAAGTTGCAGAGGATTGGTTCAGTGACTGAACAGTTCTTTGCTGGGGAAGAGAATTTGCCAGAAAAGAAGTTTTACTCTATGGCTTACTTTTAACTGAAGCCTCAGTTGTTACTCTAAAACTGGGAGCATAGATTCAAAGTCGTGTAGTTTGTGAAATAAAAATACATGGATGAAAGCAGAAGCAGTGATAAAATATGCAAGTCATGAAATTATTAAGGTGAAGCCAATCAGAAAATACTGAGTCTTTGAGACAGGCAGGAATTTATTGTTTTTTCTCGGATTCCTGTTCTGCTTCTAAAAACATGGGGAAGTTTGACACTTCAGAAACAGGAAGTAGTGAGAATTCAAGAGATAAGGGCATAAGATCAGAGCATAAACACAGTAATATGCTATGCATTGTACTGGACTGAGGGAAATTCAGACCTTAGAGAAGAGCTACAGAGTTTGTAAAAACATTCCTAATACAGTTAACATTTAGAAATTTAAAAAAAAATCCTCTGGAAGAGGGGAAGTAAGTACTTCAGCATAGTTTATTGCTTATCCAGTTAAATTGGCATGATTCTCCTTTTACAGGCTACAGACATGAGGGGAAAAATCCCCAATAATAAACCCCCCAGTATTTTTAGGACAGGAGTTTCTGAGGCCTACTTTTAGAAATTANNNCTCTATTTTTTCTCAGGAGCATTCCTAACACTTGCATAAAGCATATCCCTTGAAGAACTGTCAGTATCCCTCATGGATATTTCATAGAAACTTTGGTTATCTAGTACTTTTCACTTGCTGTCTTATCTTAAAACCATGTTGACTCCCCTTTGGCCTGTTTTTAAAAATTTAGGAACTTTAACTGAGAGAGGGAAAAGAATATTAATTACTGTTAGGCTCTCAAAATGAAAATGATAAGTTTTATAATGGCAACAAAGGATCTGAAACTAGACAAAGAACCCATAGTGTGAATTTTAGTGTTGATGCACATTTCTCTTCTGCACAAGAGTAGTCATAGAAGGGTAGATGCTGTTGCCCTCTATCAAGCAGAATGCTGACTTAAATCTATAATGTTTTTTTTATATCCATGTTAGCAGTTGTGGCATGAAATTATAAAGCTAATTCCAATGAAATCGCAACCACATATTTCACTGTAAAATGTTGCATAACCAAGATTAAACTGACAATAAAAGGAGAAGAACGTGGTCCCTTATAAAAATGTTTTCTTTGTAAAATGCCACTTTCTCCCTTAAGCTTGAAGTAAACTGTAACATCTGCATTAGAGAAGTTGCATTTTGAGACATGGTCACAGAAACAGCACGCTTAAGACCTTTAAACAGTCCTTGTTTAAACAGCTGCTTCAGAAGGCAGGAAACTATTCAGTGACTCAGGACTGGGGTAAAAAACATGATATATTTCGTAAAATCTATTTAGTCTTTTTATTTCTGGCAAATTAGAGACACTCCTGAAAGGGTGGAGTACCCTTCCAGATATCTGTAGGGATGCTTTTATAGGGGGCAGTAGGTCAAGAAGAGCACAAATTGCTTTTCTGCTTCAGATAGAAAGACAGTATGTTCTCAACATTTTGTTGAGGAAATTCTGGCTGAGAAGTTAAGACCTTGACTACATGGTAGAGATGCTCCTGTAGCAGTAAAGCAAAATACCCTTTTCGCGTTTTGTTTTTTTTTTTTTAATGAAGAGTCTACAGAAATATTACTGTAAAAAGCATACTTTCTGGAAACCATAGTGCAAGAAGGAAGAAAGCCTGGTTTCTAAATATATTTGTGATTAGGTATTGAGTGGTTGTAAATGTAAGGAGGCTGAGCTGAATGTGAACTCCTTACGCTTTTAATGTGCAAAGTAACAATTTCATGATACTACCAACTGATGCAATTCTTGGTTGCTGGGGCTATCTGTGAATCAAAGGTACATATCTATGTTGTCATGTAGGTGTTTCCTATTACCATCAATCATGCTGTCAGCATGATAATCAGATTCCATCATTACCAGGATGGGTCCATGGTTCAATTGCAAGAACTCAGTCCTTATTTTCATTGACTAAGGGGAAGATTTGTTAAAAAAAAAAAAAAAAAAGAAAAGGTACCAAAAAAAAATCTGCACTTTTTTTTTGTTTTGTTAAATATTTTTCAGGGCATTTTGAGGGGTTGGAAGCTAATGACAAGACATTATACAAAAGCACTCATCTTAACAGCTCTATGTGTCATTGCTTCAGCAAGAATTGCCGTTTTCAGTTTCATTACTCCACAGCAGACAACAGTGTTCTCAAGGCAGTATTGTTTGCTAATCAGGTAAGGAGACTCATGTGTGCATTTTCAAAGACTAAAGATACAGCACCCCAGGTGTTACCAGCCAAAATGCAAGGAAATATGCCTTCTAGCTTGTGCCTTCCCCCAGATTTTGTCCAAACCTGTAACTTGGTATTCCATTCATCTATGCAATTATAAAACCTGGGTATTTGCCATCTCAGCTATTAACTAATTTGAAGAGTGAATGTTCTGCAATAATACTTCAAGGACAAACCCCAGCTATTACAGAATTGAATAATTTGGAGATTTCAAAGGGTAAAAAAAAAATAAAATAACCTATAGTAAGCTTTCCTAGCCCTCTTCCCATTCTGGAAATGGGAAAACAAGTGCTTTTTTTCTATGGAGACAAACCAAAAAGGAAACTTATTGGCTCAGGATGCCTGGAAAGTTCTTGTTTAGCAGCCAGATTTGCTTTGCTCAAGTTTTAGAGCAATAGTTTTCCTTTTTTCTGCCTATTAGTAGATAAAATGGTCATGTCAAACTGAAAGACAAATGTCAGTTGAGCACTGATTACCTTTTCCATCTTTCTTACTTTCCTTGCCTTGTGGAGAATTTCTGCTGTTAGAATGTTCCCTTTTGAAAGTATTGTTTTATCTTGATGCTATTGTATCACTACTTAATAAAAGCAAGCACAATACAGCTGGTCTCATTAAGTTAATGGATCTCATATCTTGATGCTGGAGTTGAATTATTATCACCCAGTAATACAAGTATTTAGAAAGACTGATCCACTGCGTTCACCAAGATAAGATGCAAACAAGCCTGAAGTGTAATACTGCCACGGGTTTAAATTTAGGAACAGGTGATGGAAATACCTTATTTCTTTCCTACTGTGTCTTCAGTTATCCATAAAAACAATTCCAGGCTATTGATCTTTTTTCATTTACAGAAGCAAATAGCTGTATTTTTCTATGAGCCGTTACTGTATCAGGAAATTGTAACATAATCAGTGCTCTGGTCAGATTGCATGGAGATTTGTGTCATAGAACTTGCCAATAAATTTGCAGGTGTGACACCCATGGCAACCTTGAGACAGAATAGGAATACTGATGTCAACAGTTTGCCTAAGTAGCATCAATGGACCTGATTTACGAGTGTTCTTTCCCTGAAAATAGAGCTAAATATGTTAGCCAAAACCACGAAAAGACCAGCATTTAAGTTCCCATAGAATTGGGAGCCCAAATATAATTAATTTGTAAACAGATCCCTTTATATGCACTAGAAGAATATTTTTCGCAGTTATTATATCAGTGCAGTCAGCTGTGTTTCCACACCTTCTTTTAGCCCTTTGAAGTTTTAGTTATTGAATTTCTCCTTCGGTCAGGAGTGCACTTATTGCACATAGATTTATTTAAAGCTGGTACAAATTACACATACTGCAAAATTTACAAGAAAAACCTCCAGAAACATAAGCTTCTGCTGCTAGCTTCAAAATCAACACCCTTCTGACCCCGGAACACAACAGAGCTGCTGTTCTGGAGGCTGCCATTCAAAATAACATGTCAGTTATATGGCCCAGTACCATGCATTCTCTATACCCCCCTTTATTATTTTCATTGGTCAGAACCTCTTATCTCCAAATAACTCTTGCTCTGTCCAACCACCAGCAGGACTGACACAGAGACTGGACTACATTTAACATACAGTTTCAGTCCTGTTCTTAGAGGACAAACAACTCAATTGTTGGAAATGTATCCCTAGCTTTCCTCACCTTTTCAACAGAGAGGTCAAAGATGAAGTGAACCTGTTTTCTAATGCAGACATTAGGACATCAGTTGGAAGACAGGAAATTTAAATTGCTCTTGGGAGTGAAAAAGGATAGGGAAAATTGACTTCTTGTTTTTATCAACTGTAACCTGTTGTTAGCTTGCAGTCCATGATAACCTGCAGCTTTTCCTGTGTCATTGCTGGTTTGGTAAAGTCCTTCTTCAATCAGTGGTACTGCATTTAATCATTTGGGTTTTTTTTTCCTTTCTTTCCTAGCTGTGATTCATGCATCTTTTAACTTTCTCTATTGGTTTGAAACTGATTCTTGTAAACCGAAATCAATTTCAATTCTAATGGTGTCCTTTGGGGTGCTTGTAATTCCTCCTAGTTTTGTGTTGTCCACATTTTTCTAAATTTTATTTTTCATTCTATTATCCAGTCAGCACTTATAACTGTATCAGGCCTTGGAAGAGACCTATGCAAAGCCTTGTTGTAATTGTGTTTTATTAACATTTCCCCTTTTAAAAAAGGTTGCACTCATATTTGTGCACCCATTTTACAGTAATTCTGTTTGTACCAAATCTCCTCAGTCTGCTTAAAGAATGTCCCACAAGATTGTTAAAAGCCTTTATAAAGTACTTTCTGCTTTAAGTCTGTTTAAAATTATTAAAAATAAATAAATTTATACTGGCTGAATGTAATTCATTAGAAGCAGCTAATGTAGGTTTCTCACTTTGTAATTATCTAGCTGCTTTCAAGATTATTGTTAGAGATC
>JAOEHX010016527.1:10765-33649 GCA_025448015.1 Bolborhynchus lineola | reverse complement strand
TTTTATGTAAACCCTGAAACAAAAAAATGTTGACTTCACTCTATCATATGCCATTCATTACTTTGTCATTGTTCCCATTAAATAATGGGCTCATAATTCTTTTATTTTCTTAATCTTTACATCTTGTATGGCTTACATACAGATGGAAATTAAACAATAAAATATAATTTCAACTGATGTTTATATGTGCAAACACATTTTTATTCTGATGCACCATTTCTGTAAGTGTTCAGGAGCCCTCGCAAGAAGCATCAAGTCAACTTCTCTGCAGAAGTTAAAGGTAACCCATTAATCATTGTGGAGGAACAAATAAGCTTTTGTTCCAAATTACTTTCAGAAATGAGAAAAGTGGGGACAAAATGATGGATGCAGTTATAGAAATGTAAGAAATAATAATAATAAAAGCAAATATTTTATAAATGGAGCTGATAAGAAGAGATCACGATTCTCTTCCATCCTTCAAATCTGAGCAGCATTATATCTCTCAAGAAAAAAAAACAAAACCGAACAAAAAGCAAACAAAACCAAACCAAATGAAACAAACAAAAAAACCTCATCAAACTCCCTCCCCAAAAATACAAAAAAACCCCACCCCCACCCTCCCCCTCTCCAAAACCTCAGTACAAACCACTGCAGGAAAAAGAGAGAATTCTTGGCTGGTTTAGCTTTACAAAAAATTGTTCATAGATAGTAAATATATCACAAGGTGAATAGAGTGAAGGTATTTTGAGCAACTGCTCCCCTGCATCAACAAAATAAATCTCAAGGGAAAGTAGTGGAAAAGCAACACATTCAACATTTTTAAAGAAGGCTAGTGACTCAAGGAATGTGCTAGAAGCGTTAAACCATTTGTACTGAAGAGGTGCAAGAATCTGACAAGTAGGATGAATACTACAGAGAAAACATTGTGAGGAAGGGAAATAATATTACCACTAGACCTGTATGAAGACAAATTCAACAGATTTAGACTTCCAGCTTGGTTAATATGTTGTAATAGTTGAAACCTCGTTAGGAAAAGAGCAAAAGTAATTGGCTACTCATCATAAATCATATCAGTGTTATTCGGCTCACTCACATCTCTTGGACTATCAAGCATTAGGGTTTTTCTTTTTTTGTATTGCAAGACAAGAATAAAGATAACTTGCCTTGTCCATACTACTGATAATATTTCACATATGTAACATTCATCTCCTGTAAGGTAAAATGTTTTTATACTTTCAATTTCTCTTCATACAAGAGTTTTTCCATTTCTTTTATCCTGTTTCACAAATTATTTTATTTTTTTTTTCTGAACTGCTTCTAATTCTGTAATATCATTTGTGAAAAAGGCAGACCCAATACTTTGCACAGCATCCTAAAAGGGGTCTCACTATTGATACTTGTAATAGTAAGTCTGTTTGCATGTGTAATCAGTAATAACTTTTCCTTGTGCTGGCCTCAGCCTCATCCATGACCAGAAGCAGAATAAGCATGAACTGTTTTTGTTAGATTATGAAATCAAAAGGGCTTGGATTGCTTGCATAAAGGGAACCTTAACACATTTGGTACTCTCACTACTGTGCTTAAGAGGTGGAGTGGAAATAGAGATTGAGGTAACTCAGAACATGACTAGGCCTTGTTAGTTACTACTCTGCTTGCATGCTTTACAGATTAAAAAAATAAAGGGGGAGATTTTTAGCACAGTTTGTTGGGTAATTTTGGCAGACCCTAAATTCAATTCTAAGAAAACTAAATCTAATTATAATGCAACATAATATAAAGAGTTATTTATGAAAAAGAAATTAATGTAGAGAGCATCATGGAAACACGTTAAATTCAGCAATAACATGTCTTAATTTACATATTAATTCACTTTAATTCTGCTAAGACATCTACTGATAATTATACTATTTGCATGTTTAATCACAGTAAACATTTTATTTCTTTTCTTTCTCATGGTGCTCAGTGCTAAGACTGCAAATGAATATGGGAAGCTATAGTTCCTCACATATAGGAACTTTGTATATGTGGTTGTATGGCTAGGAAACGAAAAGATGGAGTTCAGAAAATGGCCTTGGTGATTTATAGCTCAACAAAGATTAGCTTTATAGCATTGTATTCTACGTTTCACAGGAAGAATGTATCTTGTGGGAAACCAACACCATGACTAAGAAGGAATGGGTGAAATTGGATATACATCTACCAACAAGGATAGAGAACTTCAAGGTATGAATGAAAAAGGTGCATGTTTAATTTTTAAAGATGTTTTACTTCAGTGTTTGTAAAGCTTCCAGAAAACCTAAAAAATTGTTAAAATTCTATGTAGCCTGAAGGTCTTCCTGTTCTTCATTGCTTTGATATGAATAAAGGATCTTATTATAGCTCAACAAATTATCCAGAAAGCCATCACATGTTGAAGCTACTGGTCTTTAAAAACATGCAAGAAAATGGATGCAAATCTCATCATGTTATAGTTAGTAATTTGAGTCCATCTTAGGTATTACCAAGTCATTTAAATATAAATGCTAATAAGTGAGAAGATGAATGATGTTTCTGGGATTTCAGTGGGAGGATGTAAACCAGTAGATCATACAATATCTTTCTCCTTAATCTTCAGGCACAGAGAAGAATGCACAGTTGCATACAATTAATTCTTAAATTAATTTACAAGTTTGTTTTATGTCATTTTACATTTATTTTTCATAATTAAATAACAATATTTTATTGTCTCAACTGTCAGCTGAAAAGATAATCTCTGTGAAAGGACAAAGGCTCAAGTCTACTGCAGGAAATGTTTTGACATGTGTTTGAATGAATGCATTTCAGCAAGTTAATAGAAGTATCTTTTTGTTGTTGCTTGTCTCTCATTTTCCTGCAATGATAAGTCTGAATAAGTAACCAAATGTGTAATAAGACTATAGTATCTAAAATAAACAAGAGGCTGCCAAAAATGTGTATGTGTATATATCGAAAGTCAAAATGATGCATTAATTTATAATGGTGGCAAGCATCACTTGTACTTAGGGAAGGAGAAATACTATCTTTAACTATGTGACTGATATTTTCATTGAAGCATTCTGGTGTCTGAAATGGGAGAGAATGGATGGTTTAGGATGGCTTTGTCACTTAGAAACAACTTTTTAGTGGAAGATAATCATACAATCATAGAATAGTTAGGGTTTGAAAGGACCTTAAAATCATCTAGTTCCAGCCTCCCTGCTATGGGCAGGGACACCTTCCATTAAACCATGCCACCAAAGGCTCTGTCCAAACTGGCCTTGAACAGTGCCAGGGATGGAGCATTCACAACTTCCTTGGACAACCCTCTCGAGTGCCTCACCACCCTAACAGGAAAGAATTTCTTCCTTATATCCAGTCTAAACTCCTGTTTAAGTTTAAACCCATTTACTCCTTGTTACAGTCACTAATGAAGAGTCCATTCCCAGCATCCCTATAGGCCTTCTTCAGATACTGGAAGGCTGCTATGATGTCTCCACACAGCCTTCTCTTTTCCAGGCTGAGCAGACCCAACTTTTCTCAGCCTATCTTCATACAGATGTGCTTCAGTCCCCTGGTCCCTCTGGATGGCATTCATTCCCTCCAGCGTATTGACTGAACCACAGAGCTTGGCGTCACTGGCAAATTTGCTAAGGGTACCCTCAATCCCAATGTCCATGTCACCAACAAAGATTTTGAACAAAACTGGTCTCAACACCAGTCTCTGGGTGGCACCACTCATTACTGGTCTCCAGCTGGGCATTGAGACATTGAGCACAACTCTGTGTGAGGACATTCAGCCAGTTCTTTATCCACCGAGTGGTCATCTATCAAATTGATGTCTCTCCCATTTAGAGACAAGGATGTTGTGTGGGACAGTGTTGAACGCTTTGCCACAAATCCAGGTAGATGATGTCAACTGCTCTACTCCTGTCCATCAGTTCCGTAGCCCCATCACAGGAGGCTAGCATATTGGTCAGGCAGGATTTCCCCTTAATGAAGCCATGCTGGCTGTCACCATACACCTTGTTTTTCGTGTGCTTTTGAATGCTTTCCAGAAGAATCTGCTCCAAGATTCTGCCAGGCACAGAGGTGAGATTGTCTGGTCTGTAATTCCCCAGGTCATCCATTTTCCCCTTCTTGAAAGTGGGGGTTATATTACACTTTTCCCATATTTTTGACATATATGTTTGATATCTCTTTGACATATTTTTCCATATTTTGTCATATATCATTCCTGATATATGCCTCTTGAGATTTCAGTCCAACCTTATTTCAAGGCTTCAGGGTTGTGTGTGTGGGGACATGTTAGACCCTACTACTTATGTCTCAAATCACATCTGTTCTGGTTTCCTTCTCTTTTGTCAGATATTCTTGTCCAGCTTTCCTTCCAACGTGCTTTCTCCCTCTTGCATGTGACTACTTTCTGAGATCCTTGCTTTGGTTATGTCCTACTTTGTCAAAACCCACAACTCCATTTTTGATTTGTGCCTCCAACTCCTGCTCTTGTCTCTCAGTGCTTTCTTTTGTTGAAATCTTCACCTTTCTGATGAATTCAAGCTTGCTTCTTGCTTGCTCTTTTAACTCAGGTAAAAGAAACTTGGAGAGCACAAGTGCTGTAAACTCCTTGCTTTGAGACCCAGCTGGTCTCCTCAGTGGCCAGGAGCAAAAGATGTTCTTTTGAAATGTCATTCTTCTATATCATATCCTGTGCAAAATCTGGCTTTTGATTAACTTAATTCTTAGAATGCATCAAATCCTCTTGGCTGTAAATTTTCAGAAGTTTCAACTTAATGTAGTCATACAAGATTTCAGGTTCTGATTTGAAATTTGTAATTATTTTGTAATGGAAAGTATGCAGCACCTTCTAATATGTGAAACATTGCTAGTTAATGTAAATACAAATCAGGCTTTCTCTGCTGTCTCTTAATACAAATATTTTAACTGTAACAATCTACAGCTTATGTTTAAAGGAACATTCCAGAGCAGAGCAGGTTTCATCTGTTTGAATAACATCCAGCTCTTGGACACTACATCATCTGAGCCACCAGGTTTCTGCCCCTTAGAAGAATTCACCTGCACCGATGGGCAGTTCACAGAGCCTGGATCAGCCTGTGACTCTCACCGAGATTGTTCCGATGGCAGTGATGAGGATCCAGCAGCCTGCTGTAAGTGACTTGCATTGCTTTAGAAGGGTGTTGTGCTGGAGTATTG
Source organism: Bolborhynchus lineola (assembly GCA_025448015.1). NCBI lineage: Eukaryota > Metazoa > Chordata > Aves > Psittaciformes > Psittacidae > Bolborhynchus > Bolborhynchus lineola. Next base: position 28,459 of record JAOEHX010016527.1, on the reverse strand, counting down.
TCAAAGTCTAAAAAGATCTACCCAAACGGCTAGAAACCATATTATTTATATGGCATCTTTTCCCCAAAATAGTTAATGATGTTCAGATTAGTGACAATGTTTGTAGCATTTTCTGTCATGCACTTTTTTTTTCTTCCCATTGCTTTCTATTTCTCTGTCTGGTCTCAACAATATGCTCTGGATCTAAATAGCAATTTTTAATATATATGTAGAAATGCAACATTTTACGTATTTTTCTTAAATGGATCCTGTAAGTACAATGTTCATAACCTCTACTTCCCTATTTTTCTAATTTGGACTGTGAGTTATTGGCAGAAAATACATTAGATGACATGAAATTTTCATGATGTTACAATTTGCCATGCAAATCGCGTACAGTTCAGAAACTACATCTTATTCGTGGTTTTCAATTGAAGGTAGATTTGCTTAGAAGCCAGAGTTTCTACTGTAAAATCAAGAGCAAAAGAAAATAACAGTTACTGGAAGATGTCTATAATCTGAAACATTTTACATTTCCATCTGAAAGCAGCTTTAGAGACCCTTTAGCTTTCTAAATGAATATTATACAGTCTACATTTTATGCATATTTGCCTGTGGTAACAACACTTAAATGTGTGTCTCAGATTTAAACTTTGCACATCTTTAAGGTATCGGTAATGATGTATATTTGCTGCTGGGAGGTACAAATTAAAATTTTGTGTATCACTCAGTGTCAGGAGGAAGAACATCGATAATCATAGAATCAGAATAAGTAGGGTTGGAAAGGACCTTAAGATCATCTAGTTCCAACCTTTCTTGAGAAATACTTGAGGGACTGTATGTATCTACAAGTTGGCTTTTTTTTAACTCACAGTCTGAAACTTTAATCTTTTAAATTATTTAAATAACCATGCAGGAGCTGTCCCCAGAACAAGTAATACATGCAAGCGCTGAAATAACATTTTAAATAGTAAGCTATATACCGTTTTATCTCTAGGTGAAATCTAAGACAACATTGATGCGTATAAGGTGTTCTTTTCTGAGATCTATTTTCCTTTTTTACAAGACTTGACCCTATGTTTCTAGCTCTGTGTGTTTGCTGATAGGAGTACAGAGAGTCTTACGCTCTTTAGGAGGAAAAATTGAATGAAAGTGAATAGCACTTTATAAATTGGATTCTATTTCTCAGCGATTTAATGTTCCCACTTCAGTAACACTGTGAGAGAATTGTGGTGAAAAATGACTAAGAATATGAAGAATAATTTTAGGTTTTAAAAGGAGGATGAATAACAATTGTCCCAGTTTTAGGGTAGCTGTTAGTAGTACTACACAAAGGAAAAATACAAATAACTCTAAACACAGGCAATTATATTTGGATGCAATGTATTATACTTTTTAATTTTACCACTGTGCCTCAGATGCTAGACATTGGCACTGGGTAACCAGAAGATGAAAACACAACCTAGTTATAGACAGTATTTTAGGGTTAAACAGAGACCACAGTGGGACTTGCTTTTGAAAATATTGCTTTTGTTATGCTCATGTGGATGTGACAGAAAACTGAAGAGTAGGTGGAAGAAAGTCAGATTAGATTGGATATCTCAGCACTTTCCTTTGTGGTGTGTCCAGAATTAGGGCCCTGGGGCAAGAAGTGACAGAAGGCCCAACCAGCGCAAAACCTTCTTTGATAGCTCTGCCTAGTGCTTCTCTGCCTGCTGCTGCCTCTGCAGTTAGCTTGGTTTACCATGTGGCACTGATTTACTACTAACTCCTAGTGTATTGCAATTTAAAGAAAATGCAACACTCAGTTGAACCTGAGACAAAGGGATTGCATGCTTCATTCTGTTGAGGCAGTCACAAGATGAAGATGTATTGTTTTGTTGGTACAGTGCACAAAAATACTCATCCCCTCAAAAAAGGGTGAAAAAAGATAATTTTCTACAATATAAGTAACCTATGTTTATGTTTCTCTGACTAGGGTTTGAGGAGAAAGGAAGAAAAAAAAACATCTTCAAAATAATTGGTTTTTAAAGTTGGCTCATTTCAATGCCTAATATTGTCTTGGATACCTCACACAGTCCTTTTCAGGAAAGTGGACTCTAAATGTGGAATTTAGATTGTCAGCAGTTTGATTGGCTTAAAAGATTCACCTTTCTGACACTTTCTGCAGTCCTTGAGCAGAAGAGATCTAAAGAAAAAGTCATCTGTTTCTGTCCTTTGTTCTCTTCTTTCCATTATGTATACCTTCCATATGATTTGGAAACTCTACTCAGAGTGCACTACATCTATTCACGTTAATTTCCAGTAAAAATTCCTATTTGGTACAATAATGCATATTTTAGCTTCTATTCTATTAGGTACGTTAGCATCTATCCTTGGATACATCCTCAGTGGTTTCCTGTCATGAAGTACCCCTATGTACAGAAAGAGCTGACAGATCTGTGTACTAAATGAAAGTGAAAGCAGGAAACAGTTACTTAGCAGTCTGAAGGATTTCCCTCTTTTTGAGGATTTTCTTTGCTTCATTATAATTGGAAAGGATTTATTTTTGTTTCTCTTTTGTTCATGTTAATTTGACATGAAAAGTCTTAGAATAATGCGTTTTATGAGAACAAATACATATGTTTTACAATGTTTCTTAAAATTTTGTTTAATTTCTGCCCATTTCTATAAATATATATTTAAGTATATGAGTATACTTAAGTATATTTAAGTATATGAGACAGAAGTCTCAAAAAATTAGAAACATGTCTAGGAAGCTCACATGAATAACTGAATTTGAATAGTTTTGTTGAAATCAGTACATCTAATGAAGTGAAAAATTGAATGATTTAGTATTAAATTCTACATTTTAGTTATGTCTTTGATATCACTTATTTGCAATCACTTCTAAATTTCATATTTCACTGTGACTAATAAATTGTCAAAACATAGGTAATATATTAAAAAAGATAAAGTGAAACAAATCCTACAGGTGTTTGTGAAAGGAAGTTTCCTTAAAACAGCTGTCTTCAACTCTTCTGGTTTTAATTTTGCATTGCCAATATTAGTTTACATGTTCTCAGCCTTTCATAGGATTTGTATAATTAATGAATAGAAAATATGTAGAATGAAGGAAATGTGTAATTTTATAGTGTGTAGCTTTTACCACATTTTATTTACAGTATAGCAATTTACAATTGCAAATCCTTGAAACCTTCTAGAGCAAATGAACACATATGCAAGTCTTTTTATTGTCATTCCACTTTAAAGAAGAGCATTTTTTTGGTCTAAAACATTTGTTTTAGTACATACTTATGTTTCCTGTGACACACTAATTGCCTGGAATTTTTGATATCTGTCTACCAGTCTTGTATACACATGTGGAGAAAAAGAAGCTACATCTATACTATTTTCAGACTTCAGTGCTTACAAACACTGCATAGCATTGCCTTTGTGTTTCACCAGAACAGTTATTTCAAAGTTAGCATACCCTCTGCAGACCCAGGGTCATCATGAGATTCTTTTAACAACATTAGTCTCTTAAATATAAGTAAGATAATTGAGTAGTTTCAGGAGATGAGGCCATCTCACCTAAGGGACTACAGTGTTATGAGAGAGCTGCCTAATGACATATGACAGAGAGAATTTCAGGCTACATGACCTATGGCCTACAATTTTTCTGAATCCTTTAACAAATCCCAAATAAATGAAATCAATCACAAACTGGTAGGGAATTTGCATGGATATTAAGAAGGTATAGGTGTAACCCTTTCCTTTCCCAAAATGACATTTGATGATAGTCAGAAATTATAGTATTAATTATAAAGTAATTACACAGAGGTGCTTTGGTCGCTGACCATACAGGTAGTTTATACTTCAAATTCCATGGGAGCTTGGGTACTGTCACACTGAGTAAGGGTAGGAGCCCTCCTTATTCCATATTTATTAGTCAGTGAAATGCTAATCTGGTGGAGAGGCAAGCTGTGTGTTCCCTCTTGTGTTCATTTGTTTAACTTGCCAGAGTAGGAGCGAAAAGCTTCATCCACTTGCAGGCTAGCAATGTTGAGGCAATCCCAGCCTACTTAACAAGACTGCTTTGATGTTTTTCCACCAGGAGGATCAAGAGGAGTAAGCTAGTCAAAGAGAAAACATTTCCATTTAACCTCCCAATGTTTTTGTTGTATATGGTTTGTTGCTTGTTTCTGTTTTAAAAACAAAAATGTGGAAAAATGGTTCATGTTAATTGAAAAATTTTCCCAGTGTATTTTATAGCTTTAGTAAGCTCTACTTATTTCTTGAAATTCAAGGAAACGTGTTTGGGGACCATTTTTTTTCCTCTGGTTGCATCTCATTTTTGCTGAACTGGTGCAATAATTTACTCCTTCACTCGAAGTATACTGAAATATCCACATAAAAAAAAAATATATTGTTTTTCAAATTTAGCTTGTTATTACTATGAATGGAAGTTGCTTCTTTTCTAATTTCCTTTCTACATTTTGCTGAATTATAAATAGATGAAATGGTAGGAGGTGCAGTAAGAATAGGCTTAATGTACCAGAAATATGCTTTATGCATGTTTAACTTACATAACTGCAGTATGACTCCCCAAAAAATACAGGTTGTGCAGTCACCTATTTTCCAGCTATGGACAGTGAAACATTCCCTATAATTACTTAAATATTCAAATAAAAATGTAGAGAAAAAGCTGTGAATCATAAAAATTATACACCGCATTGATGGGAATAGAGCATTTCTCAAAGCTTATTAATATTTGAGCAATGAAAAAATACACTGAGAAACTCCATCTTGGATTTGGGTTTCAGCTGAATCAGAGAACATTTTTTTTTCAGGTTTGATTAAATATTTTCAAGCACTCCTAAGTTTTTAGAATTAAGTAGGGATAAAATTTAAATAAAGTTGTTAACTCAGTTGGATTTCACTCAAATTATAGCCTTGCTGTTCCCTGACATATCAATACTTTTTAAAAAATGAGGCGTTACTTGCAGAAATTACATAATGGTGGAACAGTTCAGCTTGGTGAGTGATCCTGGCTCAGTGTCTGCATGACTGGATGTTTGTGTAGAGCTTCTCATTTTAAATGACATGTACAGTGTAAAAAAAAAAAAAAAGTAACACCTTATATGTGTCCAACACTATCACATTTAGTGAACTGGAGCAGCATTCCCTGTCTCTCTTTCCCTTTCTTCCCCTCTGCCCCCCAAAAACCCCCAAACCACAACATCATAAATGTTCTTCCTACATATATAATTGTGTTCAGATATGTATAAATCTTGAAAAATGGCTGAGCAAAATATTTTTTCTTTTTCCCTGCTGTTTGTACATTGTTGGGGTTTAAACCCAGCTGGTAACTCATAACCGCACAGTTGTTTGCTCAACTTCCCCATTCCCTTTTGAGTGGGATGGGTGGGGAGACCTGAATGAATGTAAACCCCACAGGTTGAGATAACAGTTTAATAACTAAAAATTCTGCTACTATTAATAAGGAAAATAACAAGAAGGGAGAATATAAAACTAAAAAAGGAAACAAAACAAACAAAAAAAGAAACCAGCAGTGATGCACAATACAATTTCTCACCATCTGCTGACTGATACACAGCCTGACCCACACAGCCATCTGCCCTTCTGGTTGGCTCGGCGTAGTTTCTATACTAGACATGACACGCTGTGGTACGGCATATCCCTTTGGCTAGTTTGGGTCAGGTGTCCTGTCCCTGCTCCCTACCAGGTTCTTGTGCGCCTCCCCAGTGGCAGAGCACAATAGACTGAAAGGTCCTTGATCAGGATAAGCATTGCTTGGCAAGAACTAAAACATCAATGTGTTATCAACATTGTTTGCAGACTAAAGCCAAAACAGCACTGCATCAGCTACTAGGGAGGAGAAAAATAACTGTTACAGCTGAAACCAGGACATACATTCAACCTGAAAGATGGTGTTTATACATTTTGTTCTAAATCCACAGTATTAAAAGAAATTGTACTAGTGGCTACCAATATAAGAAATGAAGACTTCAGACTTCTCTTCCTCTTGACCATCAAGGGCAGTGATACCTAGCTGCTTCCTTAATTTTAGCACACCATTTCTAACGGTAGCCTTGGCAGTCAGCTTTCCAGTTATGAGCCAGTGAAAAACACTGAGGCTGGTATTGAGCCATATTAATGACAACAGGTCTGGTGTCATCAGCACATGAAAGATGTTGCTGTTCGCATTGTGATAACTCTTCTCATGATCCAAAGTAACTCAGTGATTATTATTTTCTAGTTAATAGAAAACAGGATTTTTTTTTTTTTAATTACTGTGCTATATACTTTACTGACCTGTAAAACATTGATCATTAGTGCCACCTTGACTTCTCTCTCATGTTTTAACTTCAGTTTAAAATTTGGCCTGGCAGCTTCCATTTAGGAACAGGGTTTTGGTTGCTTAGTTTGCAAGAGAGTAAGTTCTTTTGGTCTACATGGTTATTTATTGATGTCTTTCTGGACATTATTATGCAGCCACTGCAGTCAGCTTCCTACACAGAAGACCTTTTGCAGGTTTTAGGGAGGCTAGAGGAAAGCAACATTTGAGCGAAGAATATTTGCTTTTATGAGTCACATTGATTCTCTCAAGACTGTTTAGTAAGGAAAGCACAGTGCCTAGGTATAGCATTAATTACTAATTAACATACAAAAAAACAGCTTAGTCTTGGATATCAATTTGCATCTTCTACCTTAATGTGTTAGGAATTGAAGTTTAATTAACAAGGTATCTTGTAGAAGGCATGAGAATTCTGTAATTAAATGAGTTAACCAAGTTGCATGTTTAACTAATATGCTGCACTAAACAGGAAAGCATGTTTCATTGAATTTTAAAATATATAATGAATCCAGATAAAAGATACCGATATTTTTGATTTATTTTGTTCCTTAAGATCTATCTGCTCACATAATCTCTTTATACCAGGAAGACCTTTTTTGTGGAGCTTCATTGCCATGGTGTTTCAACTAAGGTGTATTTCATTTTGGTTTTGTACAACCTGAAAATTGGAGTAATACGTATAATCATGTCTAAGCTTGGCATGATAGCCTAAATATGCCATGAAATCTGGAAAGTGACAAGTTCAAAAGTGATATCTACAGTTGTGTTAAGTGACCCAAAGAGTTAAACATAGGGCTTTGTAAAGCTGTTCTGGACTAGGAAAGAAAACTCTGAGATAAAACGATTTTTTAATCAAAATTAATTGTGCTGTAGAAAATAAAGAGTGTGTGAGATTATTATACAGTTTAAATTGGTCTAATCCATACAAACTGGGAAAATGGTCTTCTGCTTTGAAATAAGAATTTCTGGGAGATGCAAATAATTCATAAATTTTAACCTAATTTTCAAAAATAAGAGGAAGTTATGATTTTTACTTTCACTTTATTTAAAGCACTAAATTTATTTTATATTTTTTCACACATGCATAATTAACGTTCCCATAGAATTCATATTTTACAAATATAAAATATTACTTTCATAATCATCAGAAACATAGGTACAGATCTCATATTTCACATGATATACTTTATTACAGGTGGTTTCCTTTGTGGTTCTAAGTTTAAAAGGGTACTGCTTGAACTTTTATTAATATTCTAGAATTTTTTCTCCATCTGAAATAATAAAGATTTCAGTGAAGCATACTAGTGCTTCTTTAAGACTGTTTGTACATACAAATGCAAAATAATTATAGTTGTAGCATTAAACTGTTGTATTAAATTCAGCTGAATGTTATCTTGTTGTTGCTGCTCCTAAACCAGCTAATTACACTATATGTGATTTTGAGACTGACCTCTGTGGATGGAAGCCACTAAGCATAGGTGATGCAGATTGGAACACAGTGAAAGAACAGACTCCTCTTGACAGGCGACTTCCTGGAAGAGACTGTACAACTAATACTGGATGTGGTGAGATTGCGTTTATTTTCCTCCTATGTTGAATATTTCTACTTGTAAATGGTAACAGTCTGATAATAAAAACTGATTTGAAATGGATGCTACATACTAAGTGTATAACATAAGTAATGTTATAGAAAGCTAACATTTGCAATGCTCTTTTAAGTGTGATTTGGTTACTATACCTTTGTAAGCTTCATTTTCTGCTGGAACAGTGAGATATGAAACTTGATTCAGCCTTCATTTTTTTTTTTGAGACACTAACCTTTGAACTGGCATAGTTAAACTTGTTCATGTGTTTCATAAGCAGCTTTGTAACAATGTTAACACAGGGACCATTCTTGAAAATATTATTTAGACAAAATATCACTGTAGCTTTTTGTAGAATGCTTGTAAGCTAATCAGTTTTGTCTGGGAAAAATAGAGTGACTGTAATATGCTTTCAACTGCTGTTCTTCCTTTGGCCTTTAGTTCACGTACAGTGTGTTTGGCTGGAAAAAGTCTATTCCAGTAGAGGGCTGGTTTTAAGTATTTTTCCAAAACGAAAATGCTGTTACAACACAGTGGATAAAACTAAAACTGCCTGGCATGTTTATCATTGTCAAGTAATATTGATAAATATTCCGGGACTTTGATTTTATTAAATTGTATCTATTATACTGCTTCCACTGGAGATTAGATTACTTTAAAATCTCTTCTTTTTTCTTTTCTTTTTTTTTAACAATCTATATTATCTTACAGCTGGACCTTCACACTTGTCTCTCATGTTCACTATAAAGGAACGTGAAATATTAAGTAGGCCACCTACAGCATTCAAAGGTAGAGGGATTCCAGTATTAAAATTCACCAGAGTAAACCCCAGTAGGGTGTGAGTATATGTGTTTACGCTGTATAATAACTCTAACTGCACAATCATGTGCCTTTTTTCCATTGGCCCCAAAGTGATGAAGTGCACCAAAGTTGCTGTTCACTTTCTCAGCAGCTACTTGATTTTTATTGGCTCTCTAGAGTGGCACTAGATCTACACTTCTGTATTGTCTGCAAGCGTTACTGTCACAGCTGCCAAAATCTCATCTGTCTGGTGGGCACTGATGTGCCTTTGTCTTTCCCGTGTGGGTTTTTCTAGGTGCTGGTGAGATCTGAGGTGTAATGTGATCATAATGAAGGCTACTGGTAGAAACATCTGCTCTGCAGCGTAGGAAGCATGTCAAATTAGCCCTTATGGAGCTATGTGCTGCTACACTTCAACTGCTTTGATACCTGAATCATTACAAATTAGGTTCACACCTTCATATGTTGCTGTAGGCTGAAGCCTCAAGCAGATATCTAGGTTCCCGTGCAGCACCTTTTAAGAGCATATAAGTTAGTGCAACGGTCTGTCTGAGATGTTTTTGTGCCCATCCATTGCTGTGCCTGCTTACAGCCACATGATGGCTTTAGAATTAGTCTTCCAGAATTTGAGCAAGTTTTTGCCAATACTAAATCAAGGTCTTTCAGGTTGCAACAGTTGCTTTTGGTATCACAGAGTGGTTGTCTCTCCCCTTACCTGGAGAGAGCAGCCTCAAATTTTGATTAATGAGTATCTTAACGAGGCTACTGTAGAGCCTCAGCTGCAAACCATGAGAGGGTCCTCTGAAGTACCCTTGCAATCCAATGAGGGGAGTTTCCCTGATCCTGTGGAGCACAGTACGCCTATTTGTACAAGGAGCTGTAACGGTCACCTCTTTGTGCCAGCCTTGCTAAAGTGATGTGATTATTCATGTGGGGCTGGACCTAACCCTGTTCTGTATTATGTATCTATGGGAAATAAATGGCTAAAGAGTATGACTGTGGCAGAACAATAGCTGATTTTCCAAGATGTAAGGCAATATGTGTAATATCAATGCACAAACAAGATTGAGCCTTCAGTGTTGTTGTGCACAGACTTTCATGGAGAAGTCTCGGTATTCAGCAAAGGCAGCAATGATGGCATTCAAAATATGCTGCTTTAGGGCCTCTTGAAGATGTTTATCCCTCCCTACCTTTGTCTGAAGTGCATCTGCTGTAGTTGAAATCCAAAGGCAGTTCCTTTGCCAGAGTTCAGATTAGATCTTTAATTAAGCTTTCATCCCCAGTAGCAGACAACAATGTCAAGTCTGTGGACCCCATGAGAAAATATAGCCTATTCCATTGGCTCCCATGGTCTGCAACATTGTTAGCATGCTTAAAACTGGCTGGACTGCGCTGAGAGTGAATACTGTACCCTATAGGAAATTAATTTTTGTTCTGAATTCTGTTTGAAACATTATTTAAGCCAATTAAAATGTGTCCTTTAGGGATGCCAGCTGAGGTCTATGCTGTTTGATCTCCAGGGTGCTTGGTGTTGCAGCTCCTGCAGTCCCTTTGCTTTTGCTAGATTGTGCAGAAAGCAGACAAGACACCACGTGAAGGTGTTGGGAAAGAGTTATGTTTGGAGGATGAAAGTTTTTTGCCTGAAGCAGATAGATGAAACAATACATCTAGTGTGCCTGCAAAGTAAAGCCCTCACAGAAGCAACATCTGATCCTCCTTTGCAGAGCTGTGTGTTTACTTCCTCCAGTTTAAGCGCTTGCGGGCACCATTACAGGGTAGCCTTGGCAATAGTTGCCCACGTACCTTTTTTTTGTTCTCTCTCTTTCCTCATCTCTGGGCTCAGTCATGCTAATTTTTCTGTAGAGGAAAGAGGCAGGAATGTTTAGCAATTCTATTTTGTCTTTGCTTGCGTAGGTGTTGTTTGTTGCAGACTGTTAAAAACCACTCCTTGTTATCCACAGAGACTGAACTGATGGCAAGGCTTGTTTACATTTATGAATAAGCTTTATGTGCCTCACTGAGCATGTCGTTACCTCTCTGAGGCAGCTATTTGCCATTGGAGCATTACACATATTTCATATTTCTTTGATTTTTGTTTACAGGAGCATTCATTTACTTCAGTGGATCATATCAGATGAACAAAAAGATGGCCATGTCTCATCTGGGAAGCCCTTTCCTTGTCAAGCAGTCCCCTGGGCTTTCCTGTTGTCAGGTAACAGTTTGACATTAACTGTCCCCACCTTTTTAAGGCATCACTTACCTGGTGTGCACATACAGTATTCCTCATGCTATAACTGTTGCTGCTGAAAAAACTGGCTCCATTTCAATATCAATAGAGGGCGTTACACATTAATTCTTTTGGAGGAGGGAGATGTAGCAGGATTTTTACTTCTTTGCTGACAGAATTTTGCATCTGATCATTATTCTTTCCAAAGTGCCTACCACATGACTCATAGTTAAGGCTATGTGTCAGGTTTTTTGAATGCTGTGGCAAGCCTAGCTGAACAACAGGCATCGTATCAATTCACAGTTGAAGCAGGATGCTTTTTGGGCAAAAGCTGATAAAAAGTCACTCTTGTCCATAGGCAGGAAACACTCACATATCCAATGTCACAAAACAGGAGACCTGTGATTTGAAGTTTCTATAGACATTAACTACATTGGTGTGACCAGTGAGAATTAGCTACCATGCTTTAGACACATACTAAATTTTAATTGGTGGTTTGAGGGCCATGCTTTTTAAACTTATCAGTGCAGTACTTGAGAGTTTGCCTTGAAATGCATTTCTTGTCAAATGTCTTGAGGCTCTGCAGAGGAACGTGAAAACAACCACCCATAATGATGTGGTTGATCTGAAAAACTAGAAAGCTACCTGGAAAAAATAGGTTAGGAAAGCAAAAAAAATAGGGAAGTCTTGGGTGAAAAATGAAAATACAAATATATAACTAGAATATGAAATTTTCAACAAAATATGCATTTCTAAAACAGAACTTGAAAAATGTATTAAATACATAAAGTTATATTACTAAAGAAATATGAGAAAACATTCCTAGCTTTTTGGAAATTAATTATTTTTGTTCATCCTTTTGGCACCACATAAAGTTAATAGATGCTGCAGAGTCTTATAAGGGGTTTTCTCTTTATTTCAGAGGCTTTTTTTGTTTTCTATTCCATAACTTCTCAAAGCTTATATCATACTGGGGAGAAGCGAAGTTGTGTAGTTCTGAGGTATTTCCTGCTACTGCATAATGTCTCCTGATTTCAGAAGCAACAGAGGAGAAAATGGAAAGATAGGGCAAAGTTGTTAAAATAATTTTAAGTGGCAAAAAGAGACTTTAGAAAAATAAAAATTAAAAAAACCTTGCAAAATTTAGACTAGTTGCTTAATTTTTTGGACTCAATATAGAACAGAAACAGTAATTTCAGTTAGGAAAACTTTTTCAAAACTAAAAGTGTGTGGAGGAACTACACTTAGAAGGCCTAACAAATAGCGCAATAATATTCCACGAGGACCTAGGCTTTTTAGGCTTTTTCTGGTGTAAGGGACATGAACCAAGTGTTGGCTTACATAAACCTGTTTTACTTGAGACTACACCTCACTTAGACTGCACATCAGTTTGTTACTGGATCTCAGTTGAACAGTTGTTACTTGCAACTGAGGAGTAGAAGTCTCTTAAACAATTTAAGAGCAGCTTCTTGCTGTCATACAACACACTCAGTTCTTTATCTTCACATGCTTCTTAGTATTGTCAACAATCAGAAGTGAAATAGATGTATAATTAAATCAAGCAAAATGCTGCTGCAGGGAGCACGGAAGGCCTCCCAGCATCCCATCAATGCCCTGCATGTTGCACTACTCCTAGGACACCAACAACCTTGTAAGCATTAGTGTATTTGTTCAGACAGTTTCATATCTTTCTTGTAGACTTTGATACTGAGTAGATAAGCACCTTTCAGGTTCTAATTAACTTATCCTAGAACCACTTAAGTTGAACAGGGCACAGTTAGTATGTGAATTGGTGAATCATTCTGGTTTAATCTATTGCAGAGTTTGGTCTGCATTCCAAATAAACACAGATGCAGCAGACATGCATCTATATTTCTCTAGTTCAAAGTCAGGGAAGAAACAGTTTTTAATTTTCAGCACGCACGTACTGAATATATTTAAAATTCCCGGATTCAACAAAAAGTAGAATAAGTTCTTACCCAGTCGTACATGTCTGAAAATAAAGTGTTTTTGAGGAGTGGAAGCCTGGCTTTCTGCCACATTTTCCCTGCAGGTGTTTATTTCTGGGAAAGAGCAAGGAGTAGAGTTTGCTCATTAGGATGCGTATTGGTGTGTTACTCTCTCTGCGTATAAATGCGAGATGTTGCCTCTCTTGGATGTCCTACTGAGAGGATAAAAGGATCTACATAAAGAGATGCATGTTTATTAATGGCTTTACAAGTTCTTTGGCTCCAGTTGCTTAAAACAAAGACGAAGAAAATTTGAGTTGAGGGGTAACCATTTTATGTTATACCTTGTTGGCTAATTGAAGCTTAGAATTTTCTTTCTGCATCTTCTTGTAGCTGAGTCTTTCTGTAGGTGTCAGCTAAGAATCATCTTCATTTAGCTCAAAGTTTTGGAGCTGTAGGAGCAAATCTCTAGTCCTAGCTATCTGTTTATGGCAATTTAATGGACAAAGCAGTTATTGTAAAGTAGTATATGTAAACATAGAGAAGGAGGGTAACTTCATTTATTATGAAATAAAAAGGACAAATTTGTTTAAAAACCTGTTTGATAAACATAACCTTACATCTAAATATTTTTTAGGATACAGTTTTTCAAACAGCTCATTTTGAAAAGGTTATACCTGCTGCCTTGTATTCTTTAAGCTTTCCGGTGGGGAAAAGAGTTATGTGAAAGTGTTTCAAATTATTAATAAGTTTATATAATATATTTTGTTTTGCTTTCCCACTCATGAGAATACACTATTGGAAATCAAGAAATCAACTCCATGAGCCCTAAAGTCAGAAGATATTAAAAAGGAATAGCGTGTTGTAACAAGTATATTTCCTAACCACTGATTCACCTTGTACTATGTCATGCAAGCAAAAAGAACCACTTCTTTCGTACACAGAGATGTTGTGTCTTTGGTGTATTTGCCAATTTTATGGATTAAATTCAGGGACAGAAATGAAAGGTAATGAATCCACATGCAAGATGATTTTCAGATTATTAGTAAATTACTTGAATACAAAGGAGTTGTTGTGGTTTAAACACAGTCAGCAACCCAGAACCACGTAGCTGCTTGCTCAGCACTCCCTCTCCCCCCTTTCTCCTCCTGCTTCCGGAGCGATAGGGAGGAAAATCAAAAGCATGTAACTCCCACAGGTTGAGATAAGAACAGTCCAGTAACTAAGGCATAACAGAAATCACTGCTGCTACCACCAATAATAGTAATGATAAGGGAAATAACAAGGGAAGAGAATACAACCGCTCACCACCCACCGACTGATACCCAGCCCGACTCAAGCAGTGATCTAACCCTTCTGGGTAACTGCCCCCATTTTAAATACTGGGTATGATGTTCCGTGGTATGGAATACCTCTTTGGTCAGTTTGGGTCTGGTGTCCTGTCTCTGCTTCCTCCCGCCTTCCCCTTCTCCCTGGCAGAACATGAGACTCGGAAAGTCCTTGGTCAGAGTAAACATTACTTAGCAACAACTAAAAACATCGGTGTTATCAATGCTGCTCCCAGGCTGAAAGTCAAAACACAGCACTGCACCAGCTTACTAAGAAGGAGTAAAATGACTGCTACTGCTAAGTCCAGGACAGGAGTTCTCAAATTCATGTGATAAATTATTGAAGAAAAGACTCCTCTCACAGTCTGGTTACTCTTAAACTACTAATTCCCTTAAAAAAAAATAATAAAAAAAAAAACCCTCTTGGAGACAAACAAGGAGAGGAAGTGCAGAAGGGAATATTGTTAGGGACACATCTGGAGGTGCACCTGCAGAAGTAGGTGGTCCATAGTGAGGAGGTATGGTTCTGAGAGGACTGAAGCTGAGTGACCCATACTGGGACTAAGGGACAAGGACTCCCCCAAGGAACTGTGGCTGTGTGTGACACGTCCTGGGGATGGGACACCCCAGAGGTACTGTGGCCTGTCAAAGCCCTGAGCTGAAGCAGGGGAAGAAGGGTAAGATTGTAAGAAGCAATGAGCAGAGGAGGCGAATGCATAGGGAGCGTGAGAAAGAAACCGTTACTTACATGCCCGATCTCCCGCCTCACCAAAGGAACTGGGCCAGAGTGAGGGGAATAAGGAGAACTTAAGGAGGGGACTGGCTGTTTGACTTAAACTGGCCTGGGGAAGGGGGAGTAATCAAGTTTGTGCTTGATACCTTGTGGCTAAATTTTTGTACCTTTTTTCTCAGTAGTCCACCCAGTGTTTAGAAATTCACATTAATTCACAGTAAATTAAGTAAAAATTACACGACTAGCCTAAGGCTGTTTTGCCTTTTACAGTCCCTAGTATAATGATTTTCCACAACCTGTGC
Source organism: Bolborhynchus lineola (assembly GCA_025448015.1). NCBI lineage: Eukaryota > Metazoa > Chordata > Aves > Psittaciformes > Psittacidae > Bolborhynchus > Bolborhynchus lineola. The sequence continues at coordinate 13,196 of JAOEHX010016527.1, read as the reverse complement.
AGCCTATTGTGCCAGGTGTTTTAACTGTTGCTCAAATAAAAGACTTTTTCTCGTTTAATGGAAAGCTGGCCATCAAAAGCATCTGTGTTTGTCCGGAGGCTAAAGATGAGTTTTCTCGTTTGTTACTGTCTTGCAAAACCAAAACAAAACCACATATGTTTCATATGGTTATTAGCCAGAAATGGTCTATATTCTTTAAATCTGTTTAAAAGTTGATATAATATGAAAAAAATACAAGGAAACTTTCTCTCTGTAGTGTGGTGATCCAATATACACAGTGTAAGATCATATGAAGATGGGCAGAGAAATGGATGGGAAGAGCTATTTTTACAGCTCTTGATTTATTTTCACAAGCATTCAAGTATTATCAAGGCTTTTTCAAGGAAGTGAAGAGTCTGCAGTTGAATAAATTTTAGCTTTTCACTATGCAAAGAAACAGAAAGGACTCAGGGAAAAAAAAAAAAAATCAGTCTATGAAAATCTTATTTCTTCCCTGCAGTTCTCAGCTGAATGTGCAGAGGAGGCACAGTGAACTGGGATCCTGGGATCCTTACAGTTTTCTGACCACCTCTGCTTGGCAAGCACTTTTTTGCAGCTTCATCCACCTACAGTTTTTTCTTCCTATATATTGGTCAACTTTTTTCAGGAGCTCAATAGATTATTTGAAGCATCTGTCTTAAGATAATTTCCATTTGCGTTGAATTTGGAAAATAAGATTTCTTTCATGTAAGTATCTCAGCTGTTGCAGTTCTGACATAAACACGCTTATGAATATGTCCTGTATTCAGCATTTGCAAAGAAAAATAATCTTTGGGAGGTTTCCAAGTCCCTACTGAGCTAAAAAAATTTAAGGAAAGTCATATCAGTCAGTCTGCATCAGTTGACAGAAGTTTAAAATAAGCCCTAAAAATAAGCTTTACTTTTAATTATGGTTTTATCCTTAAATAGTACTGCTCCTCAACATGCCACAGTCATGTACATCTTTACTTTGTGCCAAGGCTGTGTTTAGACCTGTTATGTTATTCCTTGTTATAATGTACGTATTTGAGTCAGTACTGAAGTTATTGCAGTTCTGTAGTTTTTAAAGTGTTTCATTAAAAACTCTTTTAACAGGTAAGATTTTGGTACTGGTTGTCTCAGGATTCACAGCTTTCTGTCTTTAAGAGAGCTGCATTGGATGGAAGTTTGGAAAAATTGCATGACGTCTCAGGATTGCATGAGATGCAGTGGACGAAAGTGAATATACCTGTAGAAAGTGCAGCTACAGACTTACCTTTTCAGGTAATTAGAAATTCCATTTACATTGCTTTCAAAAAGTTACTCTGATTTGGCCTTTTGAATTAATTTACTTATATACTGAAATATAAAAACAAAATTTCCACTCTTTAATGTTCATATAAAAAAAAAAATCATTCAGATCTTTCAATAGATGTAGCTACTAAAGAACATCAGTGTTGTTTTGGTATTGTATGCATTAGAATCATCTTTCTGTAATAAGTCAAGTAGGAATAGCATACTAACTTAAAAAAAAATGAACTTGCTATAAAAAGTGCTGATCAGAGTGAGGGCCTAATTAGGTTGGCTAAAGGAAGGAGAAGGGCAGATACCTCAATTTGCAGTATTGATCACAGAAACAATTAGCAGCTTTCAAATTTAAGTTTATTTTTACAGGCTGCTACATTTTATTAAGACTTAGGAACTGTTAGGGGAATCAGCAACTCAATTATAAGTATTCAGAAAATAAAACTCCAGTTTTAGTATCTTAATTTTGTCTCATCTAAAAGAAAGGGCACTAAATTCTCATTATTGGCAAATTTAGACTTAATTCTACTTCCTTTTATGGTCTCCTAAATATTTATTTGTATTTGCAAATACCTTCTTACAGTCTCTATATTTACTGTACCACGTGTTGTTGGCTTCAGCAGGCATAATATAGATAAAAATGATTTGTAAACCATCATATTTCATAAACCTTAATAGCTCATATTTTAAGATGTACTTTTTAACTTTAACTGTTTCCAGCAGGCAGCAATTACTTCAAATAATGAGTTTTATTGGTTTAGATTGAAGCAAGGTCATCTGGGTTACTTAAGTTTCCCGAAGGAAAGGCAGTTATGGATGTGACAATTGAGGAGTAAATTTCTGACTTTGATCAAATCTCAATTGTAGTTTTTGCTGCCTGGTATTCAAAGTTGGTTATATGTGGTATTTAATGCCTGTACAGATTATAGAATCATAGAATAGTTAGGGTTTGAAAGGACCTAAAGATCATCCAATTCCAACCCCCCTGCCGTGGGTAGGGACACCTCCCACTAAACCATGCCACCCAAGGCTATGTCCAACCTGGCCTTGAGCACCACCAGCAATGGAGCATTCACAACTTCCCTGGGCAACCCATTCCACTGCCTCACCACCCTTACAGTAAAGAATT
>JAOEHX010016527.1:0-10665 GCA_025448015.1 Bolborhynchus lineola | reverse complement strand
ATACCTCTTTGGTCAGTTTGGGTCAGGTGTCCTGTCTCTGCTTCCTCCTGGCTTCCCCTCCTCCCTGGCAGAGCATGCAACTCAGAAAGTCCTTGGTCAGATTAAACATTACTGAGCAGCAACTAAAACCATTGGTGTTATCAGCTCTGTTCTGAGGCCAAAAGTCAAATACACAGCACTGCACCAGCTACAAAGAATGAGAAAAATGACTGCTGCTGCTGAACCCAGGACAGATGGTTAGTGCCTTGAAGCCCATGGAAACTTTCAGATTATCCTGTTCAGTTGAGGGAAACTTGGTGTCTATATGTTTTTCTCAGTCTTACCATATGAATATACGATGCCGCTGTAATTGCTGCCTTGGAATACTTTAAGGTCATATTACTTCCCTAGTCATCAGGCAGGAAGATGGGCTTTCTTGTCGCTGTAAAGATCATCACTTTTTCAATCACATAAGGATGTTTCCCTTCAGTGGTAAATAAACAAGGGGTAACTAATAAGAAAGGGATATGCCAACATCTTCCCTCTGACGCTGCTCTTTGAGAATGTTACAGCTGGCCTTGGCTTGCTTTTCAGGAATGATGTCCTTTATATGCTCTTGGGGATCAGATCAATATTATGATCAAGGTCTGTGTCTTTCCTTTTTTTGGAGTGGCGAAGAAAGGAGATGTCTCCCTTTACTACCTCACTTGGCTGTGTCCCTTCTACTTTACCACAGACACCAAAACATGAAAACAGATTGACTGGGTTTGGAGACCCAAAGCTATAGCATCTTGCTGTGGTGTAATAAAGTTCCCCATAACAGAAGTATTCTAAGGCATTGATTCTCCATGCAGCTTTGTGATTACACTAAATTCAGTTTAGTGCTAATTCTTTGAAGGAACTCTAATCTTCCTGAATTGACAGGAGTCTTTTGGGACTTCAGGGACATATGTTATCAATGATTTGTCAGCCCTAATAATAAAAGAGGAAGTCATATTATGAGGGCTGCAGGCTTTGGATAAGCCTATATCTGATTTGCTCTATACTTCAGTATCTACTACTAATGTAAAAACCTCACTTGTCTATTTAAGTTCTATTTTAATAGAATTTTTATCAATCCTTCTTTGAAAGGGACAGCTTGTAGCCAGATGTTTGTCTTGTTATAATCAAACTACATAATCTTTTGTCATTCAATCTTAGTTGTCGTTATGATGATCTTTGATAGATGTAGCTGAAACATATTTTAGCTAAGGCAGAACATGGTTAGCAAATGTTGTTTTCAACTGCAAAAAATTTGTTCAGTTCAGAGCTAGCAGGTGGAAGTGCCATAGAAGGTAATCTCATGGAGGCAAGGGTCAATCCTCTAGCACTGTTTTCCCTATTTAATCAAAGAGAACTTTAACTGTTTTTCCCTGCATGTTCAACTGCCAGTGATATATCATTCCACAGATTATAATCTAAATTCTATGGATCTTGACAATAGTGTTTTGACACTCATCTTAATAGTTCAGTATTCAGCTCCTCTTATTCACATTTTCCATGATGCAGTTTACAAGACTATTCAATTTATTTTTATGGCACTTTGGTTTTGTATTAAAGAAGTGTTGCACAGCCTACACTCAGCTGTTTTGTCCTTAGACTAACCAGTAACAGTTCTTTTAGTCTTCTCTCACAGGTAACACATTCTTCATAGAATGATTTTGTTTTGTCCGTATTTGGATTCCCTCTTATTTGTGCATATGTCTTACATGTTGCAGCATCCCACAAGAATTACAATATTTTAACTAAGATTTTACCCAAACTAAGAAAATTGAAGTTCTTTCACTTGCCTTACATGCTGTATTTCCAATGGAAAATATCTAAAATTTCAGCAAGATTGATGTTTTTGTGCTGTAAAATGATGATTTTCCACTTGTGACACACTATCTTGTCCCACATAAAAAGGACATGAAACTGTTGGAACAAGTCCAGAGGAGGGCCACGAGGATGCTCATGGGACTGGAGCACCCCCCGTATGAAGATAGGATGAGAAAGTTGGGGCTGTTCAGCCTGGAGAAGAGAAAGCTGTGTGGAGACCTCACAGCAGCCTTCCAGTATCTGAAGGGGGCCTATAGGGATGCTGGGGAGGGACCCTTCATTAGGGACTGCAGTGATAGGACAAGGGATAACAGGTTCAAACTTAGACAAGGGGAAGTTTAGATTGGATATGAGGAAGAAGTTCTTTACTGTAAGGGTGGTGAAGCACTGGAATGGGTTGCCCAAGGAAGTTGTGAATGCTCCATCCCTGGTGGTGTTCAAGCCTTGGGTGACATGGTTTAGTGTGAGGTGTCCCTACCCATGGCAGAGAGTTAGAGTTGGAAAGGACCTTAAGATCATCTAATTCCAACTCTAACTATTCTACGATTCTAAATAGGCAATTAAATATATCCAAAATGGCGCGTTCCTTTTTTGTGAAGCTAAATGTCACCCATAAGATGTATAATCTACAAGACTTTTATAGTCTACAGGTTTATATCTACAAAAGTGTGCTTTGATGAAATTAGTGTTCTGCATTTTTTTTGATCATACGGCCCTAATCAATTATTGAAGCTTCGTATTGAATGTTTTTTATGACAAATCAATAAGGCAAAACTTTTGCATGTGGATATTCTAACCAATTTGATGTGGGTTTTTTTTGGCCAGAGAGCAGAGTTGTATCAAATAGAATAAATTATCTTGAAGATGCAGCATTCTAGTAAATTAGAAATAATTATATTTAAAAATACTAATGATTATAAACCATTATAGGTAAAAAAAATAATGATTAAAAAAGTACAAATGAGTATTTGCCTTCAATAAATTTTTTTTAGGATACATTTTTAGCACCTAAAATTATATTTTTAATACTCAACCTACAGACTGATTTTTGTAAACACAATGTGGTTTGTGAGACATCAGTCATAAGCATGTCCCTCTGTTGTTTTGTCATGTATTTTTAATTTTCTATTTCTAATGAAGTATTGTGGCAAACCCAGACATTTACTAAAGAAGACTCAGAGAACGTACACAAAGACTAAGTATAAATTTTTGTGTTAGTTTCAACTTCGGTGAAAACAAATTCTTCCCTTTTCTCACAAAATAAAGCTTCATGAGAAAGTGAGAATTGATGGTTGAATGTGCTCGCTAGTGGCATAATTTATATAGTCATATATAATTCTCAATGAGATCAAGAAAGCAGATTTTTTTTCTTGCATTAAGTATCCTACACTGATCAACTTACATTAGATGAAATCAGATTCAACCCCAAACTGTGCTACATAATATGATCTCAAAATACTCTGGTGTTTTCAGGTTTTTTACTCATATTGATAAAACCAGGCAATTTTCCTGGATCTTTTTATTTGTCAGAGGAATTGTTACACTACTACCAAGAGTACTTGTCATTGGGTGTTTAATCAAGTTACAATATGTGGCCTCCTATTAAAGAACAAATAAATTAGTAGTACAACACTAGTGGATCAGAGCAGACTACTGTGTATTTTCCAGATTTGTTTTTGTAAGGATGAAAAAATGGTGTGACATAGAAAGAGTTACCAGATATTCAGGTATCAGCTGGTTTAGGGCTTATGCTGTATTGCAAGAACAGGACAAGCTATTGTAGAGAGGGGAGAGAGGGAGCTTTTGCTCCCTGTTGTCTCTCTTAGCTTATATGTGAGCAATTAGCTTGGGGTATAGATTGCTTTGTCTTGGGTTGGAATTTGTTTCTAGAGGCTGAAATCCAGATTTGAAAGAAGACATCTGTTGAAGCCTTGGCTGAGCCATGGCTGAGGCACATCCTTGCAGTTTTGTACTCTGGTTTGTATTATATGCAAACTTGATTCTAGACTGATTGTTGCATCATCTGAAATCACTGCCTGATGATTAATATGTTTTAGTGAAAAGAAGGGCTTTCTGGCTTCCATTGTTAAGTGGATGGTTATATTGACAATGGTTCACTTTTCTTCTAGAAACACGCTAAAGCTGCTCACCATACATCATTAGGTAAACCCTTAAAACCATTCCCATCAATGTGTAGGAGATAACTAAATGTTATTTAACTTTGAAATAATTCTTATGCTTTTCTTTTTGATCCTTTAGTTATAGTCACTGAACAAAGCACATAAAAATGTCATTATTCGTATGTGAATTCAAGTCAATACATTTGTTTAGCTTTAAAAGGCACAAAAGCAAAGTATAAAGCTCTTCATCTGAATTTTCAAAAGCAAAGGCAGAGTCCCTCTAATTGCTGTAGCATTTTGATTAATTATTTTTTATAACCATAGTTAAGCTGCAGTCGGTTCTGTAACACTCAGGTTTTACCAGGAATGAGACATATCATAAAATAAATCTCTGATAGGAAAAGATTGCCAAGTTAGGTAAGGTATAATTATTCAAGGACATACAGTTTTGAAAAACAAGCATATAAAAGGTCAGGATGACAGTTATTTTTGTTTAGAATAACTCTTCTCTAGAATCTTGTTACTGTATGCCATACACAGCTCTGATCATTGTCAGGAAACCAGCAATAATCGAATGCTTATGACTTCTGTGGTCAACCGAACACATGTGAAATTAGAATGTAGCAGCTCCCTGTTAGTAAATGGGAATCTCTGAAGATTTCTGCACCATGTAATAATTTTAAAATTTGGATTAATAAGTATATCTCATAAAGATTTCAACGTGTTTCAATATTTTCTAAAGTCTGGCAGTGGGAACTCAGTTCTATGAACCTGTAAAAAGCTAGCTGACAGTGGGGCATGAGGTTGCAGTTATCAAAAAGTTTTGCTAAGGAATTTGAGTCTTTAATGTTCTCAGATCATGAGCTAGAGTTTATGGGCATGCTGGTGACCAAAAGTTACAGAGACGCTGGCCTAAAACTGAGTACATCTTACCTTCTGTATACAGTAAGATAACAAACTGTATGAAGCACTTCCATATATGTTTTTATTTTCTTAAGATTTAAGGCAAGAATTTATGACCAAATTCTGTGAATGACTCATTTTATGAAGTTTACTTCTATTTCTTACAATGAAGGAGTAAAAGAAAATACATATGTGTGTGCATATATATATATGTGTGTAGATTTACATCTTGATAAACATTAAGATGGCACAGATGGCAAAGCACAGACAGCTGTTTTGGTCTTTTTTTGTTTACTTTTCAGTGCCAGAGTGACACTTAGTAGTGTTACAGAAATAACATAGTGGTTTTGCTTCTCCTTCTGACTGGCAGTGGCGCTATTGTTCTAACAAAATGGATAAATATTATACCTCAGACAAATACATTTCATCAACACTTCATATGAAAATTGCTTCTGGAGGACCTCAACGTAATAACTGGACAGTCCAGAAATATTTCTGGAGGGTGGTTCCGATTCTCCAGATACAAAAATTCCCAAAGATCGTCTGGGGAAATAAGAATTACTTTTGCAGCCGTAGCTTGTATTTTTGGTAGCTTCAGTAGCTTCCTTGTGGTTTGCCATTGGAAGGCAACATCATGTTTCTGTTTACACAGAGGCAGAACATTGCAAATCATTCCTGGGCTTTACTGAATATATCTGATTAAAATCCTCATATCATGTCCCAGTTAAGGGACATGCTCAGGTTAAAACATAGTGAAACCTGGGTTGCATTCTCCAGATGCACAGATTTTCATGTTTGCAAAAACATAACATATATCTAGTCAAGGATCTGGTGGGATTATCTTCAGAATAAAGTAGTACCTGTTTCAAAATATGAGTGAAAACTCATTGGCCATTGATTGAAATGCTGCTTTCTGCTAAAATGGAAATACAGTGAAACTAAATCTAAGTCCTGAGGATGATAAAGCAGGTAGTGAAAATCAAAGAAAGATTGCTTATTTCAGATAATATTTGGTTGATTTTCTCTACAGAAACTGGAAAACGTGATATCATGAGTAGACTGTTGTAGTATCCAGAAAGAAATGTCAAGTGTGTTCCAGCCATGAAAATTTACATTTAAGTATCTATGTACTACTCTGCAACTACTGATACCTAATCAGAGGAGGAGTAAGAGCATTTGTTTGGAATCTGTGTATATGCATAAAGAAGAAAAATGCTGTATGTATTAGCATTCACTTATAACATGCATATAAGTGACTGAATGGAACTTGAGTGCACTTCCTGGTTTTGTTTTGGTTTTGATACAGAAATGAGTAGTACAGAATGATTCTTAAATAGTAAATCACTGTGTAGCAACAGCACTATACTAAACAAATTGCTGCTAGTGTCAGAGAAACATTCTAATTTTCAGTCCTTCTCTACACCAAATACAACATCAGGGAGAAAGAGTCTTGTTATAAGCATGAAGGTGCCAGTAGAATGGGGAGCAGGCTTTAAAGGCATTGTGGTAAATAGATGAGAGATGGAATACTTTGTAAAACTAGGGATAGAAAAGGAGAGATAGAAGGTGAAATGTATAGGCTTCCAAAGATACTGCCTCCTAAACAGAAATGGGTCATGCTGTATGGAAACAAAACAACCTCATCACAACAGAAGTGTGACCTTATAAAATACAATATACTGAAAAGGATGGGAAAGCTCTGGAGGTGGAGGAAGGACAATGTTCTGTGTGGTGAATACTGAAGCTGACAAATAAAAGACAGAGTACAGCCAAGCAAGAGGATAAACCTGGAAGTGATTAAATAAGCAATTCAAAAGACATTGAGTTCTTGTGGAAAACAGATGGAGTCGACATTAGGAGAAGAAAACTACAAATAGAAATGGGAAGAACAACTGAACTTTGATTTTCTCTCTAGGGAAGAATTTTATGCAGGGTTTGGTATTTGTGTTATTTTTGTGGGGGTTTTGGTTGGGTTTTTTTGTTGGTGGTGGTGGAGGTGGTGGTTTTTGGTTGTTTTTTTTTCTTAAAAAAAAAAAAACAAACCCAGAATTGGCAAAGCAGAGGACAAGCTCATAGAGAATTGATGGGTTTTTTTTCTCTTCCGGTGACTCTTGTCTGTGGACAGATCTGATCTCTGCCCTCAAATGAATCATAAGTGTCTGGTATGCCAGTAGAATGGGGAGCAGGCTTTAAAGGCATTGTGGTAAGTAGATGAGAGATGGAATACTTTGAAAAACTAGGGATAGAAAAGGAGAGATAGAAGGTGACTGGTATGCCAGATGCTTAGACTGATTAATTTATATTAACATTGTTAATATATGTGGCATCTTATGATGAATGTCACTAATAAGTGTTTGATGCAGGATTTCCTGGGTTTACTGTGAAAAAAGATCAGTATGATTTTTATAGATAATTGGACATTATGGCTGTGTGTACATGATAAGCATTAGAAAGAGGCCTCTGCCACTTAACTCAGATGTAAGTCCAGAGTTTGATACTCCCTTCTAATTTGGATGTATTCAGTTTTGACTTGGCTCATTATGAATGGAGAGACCAGCTGCAAAATTCAGATGCTGCTCTAAATTTGGAATCTGAAACTTGCCAGAAGTCAGGAACTTTCAGAGCTAAAAGTGAGGTTTAGTACTATCTCTAATAGGAAGATAATACATATTTTAGAAAAAGTGACTCCAGGCTTCCTTGCATCTGTGATTTACTAGGTATATCACACAGTGAATGTTTTCATAAAAACTCTGTTTGCATGACCCTCAATGACAGTTCTGTGTATTGCCTGGATTGGATTCTGATCTTTTACTGCCCTAAATAATTTGTAAATCTGTAATATTTCTATCAGGCATGAGAATGGATTATCAAAAGGAAATATTATACATATGGTACATATGAGCATACATGTCACAATTATGACATACAGCATTTGTGATTCCAGATTGCGTCTTGCAAGTTCATAGGGCTAGATCATGAAAACACCTCAAAGCCTAAGTCAGCATTTAGCTAAACTTACATACTACATTCCAGTACAGTAAGCCAAAATGCCAGGTTCAGCTCTTTTCTGTTTCCTGAAACAGGGTGCCTGTTCAGTTGATTCCATGTCTAATTGTCATAGTGATCCCTGGTGGCTGATGTACCCAAAACCACCTTACAAATAGGCAGAATTATACTCATCAGGAAATGCAGAGGTTTATTATTCACCTTTTTATTACAGTAGTGCAGGTCTTCCCATGTCAAACCCTAATTTCAGGCAGTACTGTTAGGCTCCTGTGGGGGAAACAGTGGGAAACCAACACAGCACCACAGAGATTAACAAACAGCTTGCTGGTCATAACTCACATACTGATTCATAGAAATTTTATATTATGCTGGTACCCTTCTGGGAAGGAGAGATATGGGGAACAGTACCCTAAAGAGGTTTTTCCAGGAAGGCATGTAGATGACTGCTATGATGTGTGGACATTGCTGTCAAGCACTGTTGATCAGTTAAAACCCACACAGGGTTTTTGAGCAGACCTCTGCAGCATCTTTGGCTCTGAAAGATGACTAAAAAGCCACAGCATAAACTGCATGTCAGGCTTGCCACATGACACTGCTATATATCTGACATGAAGCTGAAACCTGAATCATTCAGGTGTCACCCTGCATAAATTTTTTAGGTGCTCCCCACAGGCATCCTGTATATTTTTGTTTCCTACATCTTGTCCATGATCTATGGCTTATATCCAGATTTCATACATTTAAAATACCTTGCCTAATGCTTCTTCTTTTTACTTTATAATAACCTGGTGAGTTCTGAATAGAGCCCATCTAGCTATATTTTAACAAGAACACTTTGTTCTTTATGTGGTTCTGTGGAATCACTGAATTTTCTCAATGTTTTCTCCTTTGAAGAGGTGATACCTTCCCTGCTACCCAAAAGCAGCCTCCTTCATCCCTAATTTTCATTATATTCCAGAGACTGTAAAATCTCTATGCTGATTCTGAGACTTGAGCAGTGCAATTACATGAAAATTGAAGTGCCTTCACTTTTCATTGTTTAAAATCCATCTTGTGGAGGGCAGGCTTATTGCTTTGAAGTAGAGGAGATGGGTCCTATCTTAAGCACTTTCTAGAAGAGATGAAGCACAGGGAGATAGAGCAGCTGATTCTAGATGGAAAAGGTTAAAATCAGTGAAGAAAACTCAGAAAACATCTGAAAACACAATTTTAATTGGTGAGACTCAAAAAATTATGGATCTGACCCACTGATACAGCAAACAAATGAAAATTGATGGGAAGACTGCTAGGCTCAAGGGCTTGTAATTGTTATGGAAATTTTTGTGCTTGGGTCAATGGTTTGAATTTGCAGAATTACATGACTACTGTTGAAAAATCATTAAAATGGGGGTGTTTTTTGCTTATTTCCTTGGTTTGATGCCATGAGAATCATTATGATAATTTTCACATGCTGCTTTTGACAGCCCCAAAACTTGAGGCCAGATTCACAAAGAGTTTTAGATGCTTAGTATGCATGAAGTATGTTTGCAGTGCAGTCACATACTTAAAATATGTGTATAACTTTAGAATTTCAGCTGTGTCTGAATCAGCCTTGTATTGTAGTTGCCAGTTAAGCAGGACTATGAATGCTGTGTGGGGTCCTAGTGAGTATGGTTGGTTTGCTCGCCATGCTTATGCCTGACCAGTCACAAACTGTTCACATTTATTAGTGTACAATGAAAGCAATGGACTTCTTAATTACATTGTTATCTTTCATAAATGTGCGTAATTTTACTGATTCGTTTTCTATTAAATTTCTGTGTGAGAAATACTGAATTGAATTTTTTAGGCGGTTTTGAATATCAAAGGGAGTTCATACGTAACTGAAATGTAACTATAGAAGTGCTTTTCTGGACTGTCTTTGTTCACAGTTGGAAAGTGAGGATATTTTTGGGCAGGATAGTTGGGGTTTTTTTCTATCTATCTTATTTGTTTCCTTTATTTTCCTCTGTGTGAGTTTGTCTGGGTTTCTGAGTGTATAATGATTCTGCCAGATCTATCAAGGCAGTAGCCACTTCAGGCAGAAACAGCATATGAGTCTTCTTTGACCTTCACCCTGTAGATGGAACAACTCATGAGATGAAAACTCGTTTCAGCATCTGAACTAGAGTGACTCTGACTGCAGCATCAGCACTGTCAGGAGACCAATAGACAGGACCACTCACTCCAGGCAGTTTGGAAATAGCATGCAAATTACCAGGAAAACAGGAGTATGGATAAACTGTAGCTTCACTTCATGCTTCAAGTGCATCACAATAAAACAGGAGTTTCTCCTTGCTCAAAAGGAATGGAATATGCTGTAATCCATGGAGAATCAACGTATAATTAATTGTGGGTTATACTGGCTAAGTAGTGAAAGGGTCCTGCTGCAATGAAGAATTTTCTGTGAGATGTGTGTACAAACTACACAGCTTACCTGTAACTTTACTTATTTTAGTACGAGGTCTAAGAGAATCATAGAATAGTTAGGGTTGGTAATGACCTTAAGATTATCTAGTTACACCACCCCTGCCATGAGCAGGGACACCGCACACTAACCATGTCACCCAAGGCTCTGTCCAACCCAGCCTTGAACACCACCAGGGATGGCACACACACAGCTTCCCTGAGCAACCCATTTCACTGCCTCACCACCCTTACAGTAAAGAATTTCTTCCTTAGATCCAATCTAAACTTCCCCTGTCTAAGTTTGAACCTGTTACCCCTTGTCCTATCACTACAGTCCCTAATGAAGAGTCCCTCCCCAGCATCCCTATAGGCC
>JAOEHX010016522.1:23102-46678 GCA_025448015.1 Bolborhynchus lineola | reverse complement strand
TACTGAGCAGCACCTAAAAACGTTGGTGTTATCAGCGCTGTTCCCAGGCTGAAAGTCAAAGCCAGAGCACTGCACCAGCTACTAAGAAGGAGAAAAATGGCTGCTACTGCTGAACCCAGGACACCTTGTATAGTTTGAAACATGGAAAACGAGGTACACGCAACTCACTGTTGTAGTTTTGGGCACTGGAATACTCACATCTACTGATACAGTGAATGCAGCTCTATTGTCTGTGCCTGATTAACTACATGGGGAACAGCACCTGTTTAGTCAGGCCCACCCATAAAAAGGATGCACATTTTCTGTGGTTTTGCTTGTACATGCTCATTATTGCCTTTGGCATGCATGTTGTTATTTCTTTGGCAGGAATATGAAAAAGGCATTTTGTTCTGAAAATCCCTAAAAGAAAGAGTAGGGGAAAGAAAAAATGTTTTTGTAATTAGTCCAGAGTGAATTGGGAATCTATCCCTCTCTGTCTTCCACTTGTGCAGTTTCAGATCCTCTGCCCTTCAAGGTCAGTTGAGTCAGATCAGAGCAATGCAGAGAGGCAATTCAGAGGTGCTTTGTAGTTTGAACATCCTATTAGTTTTAGCTTTTTCTGTAAAATCTTCAGTGTCTTGTTTTATGTCTCTGCAATGGCTCTGGCAATTTGTGTCACCTGAAAAGTCTTGCTTGCAGTAGGATTGGCAGCTGTGATCCAAATAGCTGGGGTCATTTTTCCATGCAGACTTTATTGTCTCTTATGTACTTTCCCAATTTCCAGTCTGGTTCCACTTCAAGATTTACAGATACCAGAAGCCTTTGTTCCCCCTTCAGGTTACTTGGATTTCAAAAACCATTTCTGTATTGTTTCCACTTCATTACATAGAAAGCTGGGACACAAAACCTACCATTAAAACTAGTTATTCTACTCTATGCTCTATGTTTGCAGGTGTGATTAGGCTGAAAATGAGGAGGCTACATCTTTGCTCACCTACTAGAATGATAACAGCAATAGGTAGTTTCTGATCTTGGGACTTGACTTCTAGGTAGCTTTTGTTAAGTCCCAGTGTACACGCTGTTGATGATGTGTAAGTAGTAAGTAATGATGATGAGCTTTCAAGTGAAGACCTCGATTTCCATTTGTCATCACAGTATCTGAATGCCTTGACGCTGTTAACCTCTCAAGTGGACAGATATATCAATCTGGAACAACTGTCAAATTCTTAACAGGAATAAACTGACATAGCTAAATATAACTATTTATAATATAATATAACTGTGTTGTTTTAAACCAGCTGAGAATTTATCCCATAATTTTGGTTACCTCTGTGGGTCTGTGCATGGTCACCATTCTTAGAGAACACTGCCATCTACCATGAGCTAAAACACACACTCAGCTCCTTCTTGTCTCAGTTTAAGGGCTTTATTTTTGGGGTTTTTTTAATGAATTTGTGCGATGGAGGATTCTCCTGAGAATCAACTTTTCCTCCTAATGAGAAAACCAAAACACTCCCCCCTACCATAAGAGTTTCTCTAGCAGTAGGATATTTGCAGTTTCAGATATCCCACCTGTGTCAGACACGCATCTTTTGTTCATCTTACTCCCTGTTGTTATATTTATTGGCAAAAAGGAAAGTCTAGCTACTTCGTAGAAGTTTTCCATCCTTCATGCACACAATTTTTGTGCTTTTACATTACATACATATATGTATGAAAATCAGTGAATGTCTGGTTTGGGTTTTTTTTTCATTTTACCTGACCAAAGCTCTTCATACAACAAGGAAAAAAGTCTTTTCTTTATCACAATATTCCCAGAATGGAGAATGGAAATAACACTGGATGCAGTTTTGGACTGTAGCTCTTAAGAAGCTGAGACAAAGTTAACACATGATGAGGAATGACTCAGTTGAATTTTAAGTGATTTTTGCATCATCTTTTTTCCTTCCTAGTTGGTGGACTGCTCTGGGGACAGGTGAGTCTTCTGGCATAAAAGAATCAAGCTTGGGCATATCTAATTTCATGCAGTTGCTAGAAGCTGCTAAAAGGGGCATAAAGTTGTTTAGTATTTCTATTCAGACACCATTTCCTATATGCCAACAAGTCTGAAGAGGTTCTTTGAAGGCCTGTCTTATGGTCTGCCACAGTTTTGTACTAGCAAATCCTCCTTGACAAGGTGAGGAGTTGTCAGATTTCTTTGTGCTGAATTAGCCCTTTGCATGATGCAAGTATGGGGAGGAAAATCTCATTCTCTCCTTCATGCTTTTGTGGAAGATGCTGGTTCTATTCAGATAGTAAGTAATACTTTTGAATAAAAGCATTTGTGATTTCTAGATGCAGGACTTTGACTCTATTTTCCAACTTTACATCTCAAACTTCTGTACAAAGATTGATGGATGCTTTCATCCCCATCATATATGTGTGGATATGAAGACAGAGACTGTGGCACATTCAGGATGACAAAGGGAGTGGCCATGAGAGCCAGGGTTAGAAACAGAATTTTCTGACTCCCCATCTAATTTCTTGGGCAATGATTTTTTCTTCCATTGCAGAACCATCTTACATGACCATATGTCCTATCTCATTCTCTTAATGTATGAAGGAAGAATTTAACTGAGTCCTTTTAATGTTTTTTTTCCAAGCTTAATTGGGTCCTCATTTTGGGCAGGCAAAACAGGCAAGACAAGCATTATTTCTGTGCTCCATGCTTATCAACCTGTCAGGTTGAACCAAGAACATTCGGTAAAAGTTATTCCTTATTACAACAAATCCCCTCGCTAGATTACAGCATTGACAAATTTTTAACAGATTTTTACTGCCAAGTTCACTGGGAGCACATCTGGAACTATTAGACAGCACTGTGTCTGGCATATCATGTTCCTGTTCCATTTAGGGCAGGTTGGTCATTGCTGGAAGAAAACCTAGCTGCAATCTGATGGCCTTTCCCACCGATAACATGAAAGAATGGCCCAAGTTCCTTGTTCTCCTATGTCTGACATAGTTAAGGTCTATAAACTGAATTTAAAGAGGCATGGAAAAGAGCTGTGTTTTGGTAGAGGGGTTGTTGGGCAGGGCATTTGGTGTATGCATGTGTCCAAAGAGAGAGTCATGGTCCCAGGTTCACGTCTTGTGCATGATAGAAGGAGTCTGACACGACCCTGAAACATCACCCAGTGCATTCACAAACCTTTAGCGGGATCAGTTCTACCTAAATCCCCCCTACTAGATGTTTCTCTGGCCAGTTCTTAAAAATCTGCCCATTTAACTCCCTTAAAACTTCCAAAACTCCCCTAGGGAATCAACTGCTTAACTTCCCTCCCCACAAAAGTTTCTCCTAACATCCAGTACCTTCTGTCTTCCTACAACTTAACCCAAGCCTCAGTGAGCACAGAAAGAAGTCTGTTAGGTAAAGGGTGACTAAGAAGAGTACTTGAAAAATGTGCCCTTGTTATTTCCTGTCTTCTCTGCCCCAGACTAAACAAAGTGTTGGCTCTTTTTCCTGGTTTTGCTAGCTCTGCAATGGTTTCAGGTGCTTTGCGTCAGGTTCTTTCCAAGTTTTCCATGTTTCCTCAAGTGCAGTGGTCACAACAAGGAGCAATACTGCAACAGAGTCATCCCTGCAGAGCAGAGGACTGGATTATTTCTTGCGTCTCCTATGTGGTGCTTCTGTCTATAATTCCCAGCATGTGGCTTGCTTCTCCTGCAGTAGTATAGCAGTTTGTGTGTCTGGTCTGTTCCTGTGCTCCCCTTCCTACAAACAGATACTATACTTTCCTTCTTTTGGCTTTTTGAAACTTCAGCCGCTGCCTGTGCCTTCTCAAAGAAAGCCTGTAATGGGTCTGAGATTAGTTCACTGGCTGCTTTAAATTCTCTCAGGTACAATTCATCTGGCCCGGCTGACATGAAAACATCTCAACTGATCTAGTCTGGTTTTCCTCTAGTCTGTCCATGATCATTTTAACTATCTGATCATGTTGTCTGTCTTAGCAAAGGCTGCAGCAAAAAGGCATCAAAGCCATTAACCTTGCCAGTAACAATTGTGGATAGATGTACCTTGCATTTAATAGTGGTATCTTGAATTTTAGTGGTCATCTCCCTGCAATTCCTTTCCCTCCTTCCTTCCTTCCTTTCCTATTTTCCTTTTCCCCCCACAAGTGTTCCCTTGCCATCTCTCTCAGGGGACATCAAAAGCACCCTTGTACAGTTTGATTTTTCCCCTGTGTGCCTGTATTTCATCTGTAGTGGCCTGAGCTGAGCTGCACTTCTCATGACTTCTTGTTTCTGAAGTTAGTGAAGACCTGATTTAGCCAACTGGATCTCCTGTTCTTCTAGGGTTTCTGCTTGTAGGGGAAATTTATGCATATGTCTTTGAGGAAACAGTGACTTTCCTGAGGTCTTTTTATCTTGTAGTTTTGATTTGGGTGTAGTCTTGTACACAACATGCCTTTCTGTGTTCCTGTTCTTGCTCTTCTCTTCCTGAAACAGGTGAACTTGGTCATTTCAAGGTTTTTGCCAATGTTAATGCCTTCTACAAGTTCAGTAAGTTCCCTGATGTTCATAAAAATGAAATCTCAAGAAGCCTCTAATGACTTCTTTATAAAAACCAAATGATCAGCTGTATATTCAGGACTTTACTGGCCCTCCTACAGGAGCTAAAGGTGGCTTACCTAAACAAAAAAAAAAAAAATGGCTATTTGAACCATTAAAAAAATGTTTGTATTTCATATGATCTGTAGAAAACACTGCTACAAAATTTCTAAGGGCAAGTTTGTATTGTATTCTTAGTGCAACTTCAGATGCATGTTTGATTACAAGACAGCTGCCTAGTATCCTAGCTGCTGCTAGTAAAGGTGGCCTGTGTGTGGATGAAGTGTCCCAAGTTTCTGAGACAAGGGGGGAAGTACCAGGGCAGAGCTTTAGATTGTACAATCCCCTTTCACAGATTCAGCTACTTAACCTGCCTGGTGCATGAGCCAGACTCAGCATGAGTCAGGTCTACCTGGCCAAGTCCTTTGCATCATAGCCTGTAATGCCTTGCCATGATATTGTGTTGCTGACATTGGGCAGACAGGGTGCCTCTGTGCACCTTCCTACGACGGCCTGACATCTGTTGCAGCAAGTCAGCCTGAAATGCAAAAAAATTACGTATGTGTGCCAGGAATGCAGACTTGTGGATCTGGGAGTATTGACAGATCTGTTCTTTACAGGAAAGCGTACTCATAACCACAGGTAATCAACAACTTGCTAGTAGCATGGAGCTAGTAGCAGTAGTTCTATAAAGAAGTCTACTGCAGTAGGCTATATAAAAATGCTAAGCATGGAGTATAGAGGATGCAAGCTAATAAAATATTTTGAACACTGTATTTTAGATAAGCTTTCTTTGTGTAGACTTTTCACTACCAAGATGAAAGATTATGGAAAATAAGCTGTTTGATTTATAGGTGGGTTTTTTTCATTAAAAGATTATGCTACATTGCCTTGTTTGCACGGGAGATAGGTAATAGTGTTATTTTTAACGATACTGACAAATGGATGGTGAGTGGTGACTGATTGATCCTGGGATGCTCTCTCTTTCACTTTTGTATTGCCTGTTCTAGAGATCATTATGCCTTGCATATGATTGCACCATATGTAATACTAAGGTGGCAAACATCCACATGAGCATGAAGGACAGCTTACATGTAGGTACAGGCTTTAGGTGAGCATTGGTGTGTGCCAACAGAGGAAGCTTTGGTCTGTATTGCCCTTGGGGGCAATGTAGTAGCATCTTACAGACAAGCTCAAATTGACGCAGGTTATTTTTCTATAAAACAATGGAAGCATGGTCACAAAATCACCTGGGATCTGGAGGTAGTGTAGGATTGACCTTCCCTGACTGACCATAGGGCTGAGCTCAGAGGAGTCCTGGAAGCAGCAGCAGGGGTGCAGAGATTACAGGTAGGGAGCATGGTGTCTGTGTGCCTGTTCCCCTCAAGAGCTTACTCTGCCAGCATGGACATCTCCACCTCAATGCCAGCTTGTGATGCTGGACGTTCACTTCAGTCTTCTTCAGACTTCTTTTCATTTTGACAGATCAAAGATCTATAAATCTGTCACTCTGCTTTTGTGTAACATTATGGGTTTTGTCATGTTTGTGCTTTTGCACCTTGTGCTCCTGAAATTGCTGTTTGGAGGTGTGTACTCTGTGGATGGTTTGGTATCAAGTTTTGGATACACGGAGCTCTAGTGATACAAAGCTACAAAAAGAAACAAAAATGGAAATACTCCTTCTCCACCCATAAAGAAATTTTTTTCTGGTTTTGTTCAAACTTTGTCCATGCATAGGGAGCAGCTTCTCTGAACTAAGAGAAAATAACCATTCCCCACTGTGACTTTGCCTCTATGCACTGGGCACTGCCTGGGACAACCACTTCTTTCCTTTACCACAAAGTGAAAATCAACAGGGAAGTTTTTATAATTGCTCTGGCACACATCTTCCAGAGATGAGAAGGATCTGTAGGCCGATTTCTTCTTTGTGTCATCCAGACACAGCAGCAATTTTGTGACCACAGAAAGGGTGTATTCTGGTATCTACCCAATTTTAGAAAGAATGGCAGTTGCATCTGTAGAAGTTTCAAACATCTGAGCAGCAGAAGAAACTGCAGCTGAGAGTCAGTGTTGCATGAGAATTCTGGAAATGCTCTTCTGAGTTGACCAAAAGTGCTTGTTCCCATTCTGAAAATTCTGAAATTAATTAACAGAAACTCCCAGTATGAGGGGAAGTATTTACATGAGTATCTGAAGCTGTGATAGTGTGCAGGTTGGAAAAAAAGAAACTTTATTCACTGTATGCTAAACTGAAAAAATTCACATCATGGTTACCGTGTAGTACTGCATTATGGTGTCCTTTTTATTTCTTTAGCTGTGCTTTGAAGAGAAGTTGGGGGCAAAGAAGCAAATAAGTGACAAGCAGCATATGCAAACTGTAAGGTGGAAGTGGTAAATGAGTAAGACCACATTTGGAAGAGGCAGATGGTGCTTTTCTTGATCATATGGTAGCACTGGCAGTAGAAATGTTTTGGAGTTAGGGAAGTGGGGAGGCCAGACACATTTCCTAAATGCAGGGTGATTTATTTGTAGAGCATTGCAAAAATGCAGGGAACAAAAACATTAAACAGCCCTTGGAGATGTGCATGAACATGATGCTTTTACATGTGGTTTACTCTGAACTCCTGGCCATTCACGTGGGTTCTTTAATTATGTATTCTTGGCTTTAGCTGGTGATATCTCCCAGCATCTCTTATCTGCATTGCCTGGTTCTCCTGTAGTACCTGTTTAGCTCTTGCTGCAACTCACCTTCTTCCAGATCACGTATCAGCCAAAATTATCTTATCTCTGCCCATATTTCTGTTCTGGTTGTTCATAGATTATCCCTCAGTCAGCTAGACTTTTATTCTTGATTAACAGGTGCAGCCTGTTTTGGCAAAACCCTGGATATTAGTCTAGTCTATCACAATGCTAGAAGGCATTAAGACATCCTCAATCAGCTGGAATGGTGCAGTACAGACATGTGAAATGGATAAAATATCATTGTGTGCTCAGGAGGAATTATATATGTATAATTTATACATATATATATATGAAACTTTTATATATAAAATTTTATACATATATAAATGAAAAGGACTGTTTCTAAAAATCAGTTGCTAGACTTTTCTGCACTTTGTATTTTTGTAATTACAAGCAGCAATTCATATCTGTTACTACTGATAATATTTAATCACAAAGACTTTCTAAAGAGTAGTATAGCAAGAGAGTAATGAAGCCTTTTAATTATCATTTGTTTGATTGTGTTGTGTGGTTTCTAGGAAATTTTTTTCTACTTTTTATTGTACCTTGAACAGTAAAACTTAAATCTTTGAACTACAGAGCATCTAAGTGTGTATTACTGATTTTTTTTTTTGCTTCTGTAGCAATGTATGGAAGGTATGTTGTTGTGGAATATAGGCTATGAAAAAAACTTTCTAGAATATGGGAAACAAATGTTTCAATGTAGTTTAAAAGGAAAAAAAAAAAAAAAAGCCAGGTTGCAAGCCAAACTTTGTGAAAATATAAGAAGGTACTTTTGCAAATCCACTTGTCATCTCTTTCTGTCCTGCAAAGATCATAAAACTAATGGCATTTCACACACTCTTGGAAGAAAACAAAGCAGACCTTTCAGTTGACAGGGTGAGAAGAATTTTGCTAAAGCTACAGTAGGAGCTGCAGAATCTCCAAGCCTTCCAGTCTCAGGGATTTAAACCAAATCTGTTTGAAAATAGTCGTCCTGCTCACACGTATCTTAAGGCTTGTCCTTCACTGCGACCGAACTTCACCAGAGTTTAGTAATCGTAAACAGTAGAAACCCATCCATCTGTGGATTCCCTGAGGGTTGTGGTGATGCTCGTCCCTGTCCCCATTGCTAACACACCTCAGACCTGTCCCATGACTCAGCCCCAGTCTCAAAGCAGTTCAGCATTGTGTTGGCTCAACCTTACTCCTCAACGGTAAAAAACGCATTTCCCTCTTTCCTAGATTTCCTGTGACTGGCAGGCCTTCCCTTCATTTTGCAGCCCCAGCTTGAAGTGATCTTATATTCAGCAGTGGATTGGCAGCGCTGTTGGCTGGACAAAGCTGCTGTAATCTTCCTTGCAGTGCTGTGCTGGATGAATGCTGAAAAATTAATCCATTTACCTGAACTGGGAATGCTGAGTTTCATTGACCTGCTTCTATATTACTTGTAGAGCAATAACTTAGAAAGTTGTGTTTAAATGCTAGAAAGTAAGCTTAGGAGCTGCTGCTGCATGTAGTGGGCTTTATTGAAAAAGAAGTGTGTAATTTTGATCATACTGTGAAACTGTGAGATGACTGGCCAAACAGGCATGGATAGCAGTGGTCGTGGGGATCAAGAGGCTTCATCACTGAGGCTGTGCCAAGTATAATTTTGGTGTGTAGGAAGAGAGGCTTATGTGTGGCAATGAAGTATCAACTCTCCTGTCTTTATTCTGGGAATGGGGAGTGTTTCAGACACCATTTCACTTTATCCAAGTAAAAATGCCCAGCCAGCTGCACGCTATGCTGCTGCCCTTGACTCAGGTGCTCAAGTTTCTTTGTGTTGGAGAATTTTCAGGATATGTTTCTTATCAGCTGAAATTATGGATATTTTAGTTGACTAAGTTCTGCAGACACAGGCTCTTCATTTGCAGAGGATTGACCTAAAGGATACCTCAAAACGGGTCCTTGGTGCTCTGAAGTTTATTTTTGTTTCTGTGCAGCTGGCGTACATGTGTTTCTGTAAGAACACATGTTGAACGTCTTGTGAGACTAGAAAATGTTCTGGACTTGCTTAGCAAGTCTTATTATCTTTATTCCTTCAAAAATGAAAAATTATTATTATTTGTCATAATAGGTTAGCCCATATTTATTGTTTTCTTTTAATAAAAGGCAGTTAAGTAACCTCAGAAAAGATGTGATATTTACTAGGCTATAATTTTTCCAAGGTTTAGAACAACGATACTGTGTGCTGTGGAGTTTGGCATGGTTTGTTTTGTTTTTCTGGAACTGAAATCCTGAATCCACTGAAGCTGATGGCAAATTCTTGGGAACCAAAATTTCGTTCTTTATTCCAAGCCTGTATGATGCACTGCTTACCATCGGCCTTGACTGACTGCAGCAAGTTAGGAAAGCATTTACAGCAAAAACTTTGGTAGCCACTAGTATATAAAAGCAGATTATAGTAGGTCATGAAGACTGAAATCTAAAAGAAGTTACAAAATCCAATGAACTGAAGATGTAAACAATTATTAGCAAAGACTCCTGGCACAGGCTTAAGCAGCGCAGATGTAACTACCTGGATATTTACCAATAGTATACCTGTTACCCTTTTTTACCATAATTGCCTTCACCTGAGTTTTGACTGAAGCTCTTTTATGGTGAAATTGGTCCATGCAGCTTCTATTCTGTGAATAAAGATCTTTTGGTGTGCATTTCAAAATGTTTACGATGAGGTTTGCCTTACTTCTGAAGCTGTTCATTGGCTATTTCTCATGATGGATTAACCAGTCGGTTTTGATATTTCAGGCATGAGACCTCAGAGACATTTCGAGGACTTTTGGAGAAAAAATTATTTCTTTAAATGCAGAACTGTGCAGGTTGGTAATGCTAAATTAAGCGCTCCATGATCTGCTGCAAGTCTCAGTCTTATACCTGTCTGACCTTCTGAGCTCTCAAACTAAGCAAAGTACTGATGTCCGTAAGAGAAAAAAAATGCATTAAGAGTGAATAACTATGGAATTAAGTCAAGTTCTGAGTTATGTTTAAGGTGAGCCTCTTTATTTTGCAAGTTGTGCCCCCTCCATAATTCCACTCATTTGACGTAGTTCTCTTATAATAGAATAATAATTCATTCGTGGTCAAATTCTGCAATTACCTTATAAATTGAAGTGAGCATTTTAGTTTCTTGTTGCTAAAAGTAAGCCAAATCTTGTAGAATGCCTCTTTTGGGGAAAATCAGGAATAATTTAGAATAATTCACATCAAGAGTCGTCTTTCATGAATTAAGCAGCTTGATTGCTGTTGCTGTGTTGTGTTGCATACCAGCTTACCCATCAGTGCTTGAAAAGCTCCCCATAGCATCATTGGCTTTTGCTTCACTGCTCATTCAGGCACCATCTCTAGGGGAACTCAGGCAGTCACAGACTCTTAAAGCCCCAAGACATTGTGTGAAGGGGACAGTCTCTGTCTTCCCTCTCAGTAAATGCCAATCTTGCACAGCTATTGAAATCAGCTTCCAAGTGATGTAATTTCTTGCTTAGTTGGGGGATGCGCACCATCTTCTTGGATACTGAAGTGAATATGCACATAAAAATATATGTATAAGGCAATTACTGCATATCTTCAAGCAATGGAAATACTGCATATGGTATTTCTAATTAAGTGCAAAATTAGGAATGTTTACAGAATATTAAAAAATTAAAGAAATAAGGATAATAAAATTTCAGGGATCATGCAATTATCCTCAATTCAAAGATCATGAACTGTAGTAAATCTTAAATTCAGAGTTACACCCACCCTTGAACGTAATCAGAACACTTAATCAGAAGCAGTCTTAAATCCTTTTGTTAATGGCATAAAAAGGGAAGGGGAAAAAAAATAGTTTTCAATTATTAAAAATAGTTTTCAATTTAGCTGGGATCACAAGTGCTTGAAGTGCAATCAAAAGTGTAGCACAGAATAAGAGTAGGGCTGAGCTACAGTTGGTTTTTATGCTTTACTGTCAAGTATTAGCTGGTGTGTCTGGATTTCTTTTAAGTATAACCAGGTAGCATAGTCTACCTATATTTACAACCTTAAGCATAACTCTGATTTGATTCTACTTCTGATCTGTTCTCTTCTGCCAAGTTTGTAAAATGTCTATTAAGAAATCATATGAGATCTCAGATGTGGAGTGTGGAGCTTTAGTAAAACGTTAGGGCTGGAAGGAAAGTCATCACAGTGCCTTTTTGTATTTTGTAGGAGAAATATTACAGCTGTGTGTCCAAATTTGCAGAAAGAATTGAGCACTCAGAAACTGCTGCCGTTTCTTTTCATCCTAAAGCAACCATTTACGGCAGCTATGGTCATCAAATAGACAAAAAGGGTGTAGGATATACTAACAGCTTTCCTGGTATTTCATTATCTTTCTTTTGTCACTTTTAGATTTCAGATACTTTTTTAATGTTGGGAGAAAATCTGCATGAACGGAGTAGATTTTGTCGACTGTAGCTCATGCACAAGGCTTTCAGAAAGGAGGAGGGTGTTTCAGATTTAGCCTGCAGGTTTATTATACAAAAGAGATTGAATTTCTAGAAAATCCCATGAAAACTCTGCAAGAACTGTTCAGTGCATTCAAATAAAATTTTTTTGGTTGAGGGGTGGAGGGTGGGGGAGAAAAAGAAACAAAACCCCAAACTCTTTTACTGGGTATATTTGACATCCCCTGTGTAAACTGATCTGGTTCTGATCATGGTCATGAAATGTGAGGTCTGATTGCAACAGTTCTTGACCCAGACACAAACAAACAGTGCTTCTTGCTTTAATTTAATTTTGGTCTATGGTTGGAGCACCATCTCCACCAGGGAATATAACTCCCGGCTTGTTACAGACGTGCAAAGTAAAACAGCATGACTGCAGAGCCACCAATGACAGCAACCATGCTGAGTCTTTGACTGCCTTTGTCTGTCCTTATCACCTTCAGTCTACAATAGACAAGGCCAGTAGTTGGTTACTTACTATCGTTCTCAGTCTCACCAAACTCAAAGTATGTATGTGTATAGTGTAGATCTTAAAATAAACTCAAGATTTTTGGAAATTAGAGCATTATAAAGTGAATTCTTTAAGCTGATTGGACATGAGCATACATAAAAGTTCCCTTGTGAAAAAGGAAACAGCGGCATCTGAAAAGTGAAAACTGTTGTACATCTATGACAAGCACCATAAATTGCTGGTGGAATATGATAGTTAGGACCTGCTTCTGCTCCCATCCCACCCGTGCAGTGTTTTTTTTCCCCTTACTTCTATGAGAGCCAAGTTTGTCCCTAAGGAAAATCCAAGCAGTCATCACATCTTAGCTACTCCAGACTTGGCCCTTCTGCAGTGATTAAATCCAGAAATTGTTGATACCATTTTCCTCCTTTGCCTGTTTCTCATCTTGAGTGTTACATTCAGTTCCCCAATACCCCTGTGTCCTGAAGTGTGATCTTCAGACTTGTTTTGTGCACAGGCATTAGGTTGTAAAAGTCCAACCTTGTTTTTCATGAGTTTGTATTGCTTCTTATACCCATAAACTTGAGAATCTGGCAGCCACCTGAAACTGGACAAATGTCATTTTTGGCTCTGTTCTGGGCCTCTGAATCATTTTCCTTTTCTAATTTCTCAGTCTTTTCTGCCCACTGGGACGCTTCAGGCTGTTTTCAGCAGCTCTGCCTGGGCAGCCTCCCTTGTGGCACACAGTCCTTCTCAGGCCTGAAAGCTTTGTCCACCACGGAGAAGGCATTTAAAATACTCTTCTATGATGGCTTTAATCTGTCTCCTCTTGCAGTGCCTGAACTCAGGCTCAAACTAGAGAGTCGTCCTGTTGTCATCCCCCTTGGGAGGAGAGGTCTATTTGTGACCCCAGAGTGAAAGGATTTGGGCTCTCACCTTTTCTTCTCTGCTGCTTTCTTTTGCAGTCTTTAAGGATTCATGTGTTAAGCTGGTGGTTGCCCTGCAGCGCTTGTACTGCCTGTACAGTTCAGTTGCTGCCATTTGTGGTATTTGGTTTCTCTGGCTGTCGCTTTTGCAGTTGTGTGATGAAAAGCACAAGTCTTGCTCTTACTGCCCATGGTAAATATCTGGCCATTTGAGAAGGTAATCTTCCTATTTGATTCAAACTTTATCAAAAGCAAGAGGAGAAAACGTAACAGACTCAGTGGGTGATTTGAGGAAATTGCCATTGGGATTTGCTTGTATCTGGTGAACCCTGAAAACAGCAGATTTCTATCTGTGTTTTTTGATTCTGTGCTACATGCTCTTACTAAATAGCAGTATATTCCTAGGCTGTAGTACAAGTGCCGTACAGAAATTGAGATAGCGTAAACAAGGAGCAAAACACATTCCAAGGGTTGGTGTTGTGGCAGTCAGGGTTAGTTTGTAGTCTGAGTTTTTCATGGTGGGGAATACCAAGAGTGGAAACAAGGGGTTTGAATTCCATCCTGCCGGTGAGGAGCTGCTGGTGGCTGTGTCTCTCCTGCAAGGCCCCTCTGCCATGGCTTTTAAAGGTGCATGCAGCTGCTCATCCTCCTCATCCTTCACAGGCTCCCTCTTCTCCCCATCAGGGCTAATCAAGTGATGTTTCAGCAACTCTTTGAGACCACCACAAGGAAGAACTCTGCAGAAGAAAACCAGCCTCTTGGAACTGTGTAATGCAGAGGCAGATTGCTGCATTTTGAGCTGTCTGGTGCTCTTCCCTCATTTCCCTATTCATTCCCACTTCCTAACAGAAGTCTTTCTATTCCAAGCTATTTTCGATAAGTTTTGAATTGCTTTCCAGCAGTAGCTGGTCATCTACACATTTCTCACTTTCAGCTTTCTTAAATGTCTGGAGTGAGACCTTGCCTTTGAAAATTTCCTCAGAGCAGAATTACTTATCTTTAGTCTCACTGAAATCTAAGTTATAGTTATTGAGGTAAGATTTCTGTTTCTGGGCAGTGTTAGGAGATTTTTTGCTAGCTTTAGGGTTAAAAATGGTCTCTTTGCTTCTTTTATTATGAAACACTTTCAGTCTACTTTTTTTGTTTTCTCCCCACAAGACCATGAACAATCCAGAGCCAAGTTACTGAGAGAATATTTCCTTTCACATTAATATCAAAAGAGCAAAATGATAGGAGTGGCTCCAATAGCCAGCAAGACTTCTTTTAAAGCAAAAAATCAAACTTACATGAGGATCCATGTGTTTATGTGGCACTGTCCTGTAAAACTCCTTTATTTCGTACCCTGAAATCCTGACATTTGGTTGTTTGGACAGGATTGTCCCACTCTGTAATGAGTTCCAGCTGCTGGCTTGGCACCACTGTTCAGGAGTTGTCACTTGGTTCCTATGTAGGTCTCTCTTGCGCCAAGGTGCCTTGCAGGAGGGCAAACTATCCATTGCGTCTCTTGGCAATGAGGTCTTTCTTTTAGCAATACAAGATTGTGATGATTTATATAAATGGAAAGAAACTGCAGTTTTGAAGGAACCAAATTCTATTGTCTGAGGTTTCTTCTACAGAAGGAGCAAAATATTACGCAATGAGCATTCTTTTATTGTTTTTCCATAAGAAACGAGCAACAAACTATGCAGCTTTTTTTATTATTTGCCTGTGCTGAGCACAAATTGAACTGGAAGCTGACTCTTGCATTCCTGAGAGCTTCGGAGCACAGTTATCCTCCTCAGAACACGTCACTGTACATGCATCCTCACAGTTTTGTGTTGAGAACATCGTATTTGCCCTCACACCTCACTTTGCCATGTAATGTAATAGCAGGCAGTTAAAGTAACATTCATGCAATGGTGCGTTACTTTGGGAAGAAATTCCTATGCATTTCCCCAACACATGTCAGGAAGGCAAAAGACATGATTTGAAAGGGAAATAATTTTGGGTTTGTTTCCCTCTCTTTGCACTGGTATTTTGAAGTTCAAGGCTGAACTTGGTTATAAAGGATTGTTTTGTTTTAAAAGTATCACAGGGTTTGCAGTAAGGTAATATCTAAGTTAATTACAGTAAACTGCATCTTCTGGTGGGATGTTCTTGAATGTAGAATTAACTATAATAAAATATTAGGTTTATTTTGTAAAATGGAAGATTTTCCTGTCAGCCAACACAGCATGTGTGGAAGGAAGAACTCAGCATTTGTGAAAGCTGTTGTTCCATTATGTCTATCATTTCTTCATTGACAGAGAGGCATTATGGGTTTTTTTTTTGAGGTTGGAATTGAAGCTCAGTGGTCACAGGGAGAATGGGATTTCATATGGAGAGAAGTTGCTTATTCACACATCATGAGAACTCACCAGAACATGGAAACAGTGCCATGCAAGGTTTGCCTGACTCAACTGCTGAGTCTGTTGAAAGCCTGTGCAGCGTATGTTGCTCTGTGGATTTGGGGAAACCTGATGTCAGCACGGATCTTGTTTGTTGGTTTAAGGTCTAGGCACCATCAACAGAGAAGACTGCTCAAAGCAAACAGGCGAGCTGGGAACAACTGCTGGTGTCTTCTCATATTAGACATGCTGTCAGTGCTCACGTATGGTTAGGAGAGGCTCTTGTTGAGTCCTGTCATCATGGGTGTGGGTCGGATGGAGGCTGGTTGCTCCTGCCTGGCCTGACAAGCATACTTCATCATCTCTCATCAGAGGTGTGGGAAGAGCAGCTCTCCCACTTGCTCAGCAAGACAGTGCCAGTCAGGAGAGGCTTCTGGCACTGACCTCTTTAGCCTCTGCACAGCACGTTACATTCAAGTAGTAATTAGCAATGGGGTGGAACTAACATGGGCAATGCAGGAACAATGCTATGGCCCAGCTACTAAAAAAATGCTGCTACCCTTTTAAATGAAATCAGTGTCTGGGGAAAGTTACTGATTTCTGTCTTCCTCCCCTGCCTTTGCTGCTTCAGCCGTTCCACCCCCATTCAGATATTTCTAGGCTGAATTTCAGCAAAGGCTGCAAAAAAGAGCATTTTCCTCTGATGCAGACACAACTGATTACAAGTATACAATGATCATTGTATTTCTGTACTAAAAGCAAAACATTCTGCTCCATTATCAGCTTTGTTATCAGTTCTTATGAATTTTATGAGATAGTATTTCTGCAGTATTAGCAGCACTGTATATGCAACTGAAAACTAGATGCAGTAAATTATGGCCAAACACCAGCAGTCCAAAGGTTAATTTGATTGTACAAGTACAATCCCAGGGTTATGTATGAACATACGCTCTACATACTTATTAATGAGTAAGGTTAGACTGGTATGAGCTGTGTTATATTTCCTGAATGTTCTTCAGGAGTTTACATATGATCTTCAGTACAGATAATGGAGAGATCTGTTTTCAGGAAATGCCTATTTAACCGTAAAGAAAATAGTAGGATGCAAATTGTTAGGTATTAGAGTGACTGGTTTTTGTTAATGGAAGGGTTGAGTGATATCTGAAAGGGTGCCAGTAACTTGTGTTTGGCATCACACTCAGGGCTGTGCTTTTGGGAAAGGTACAAATAAGGCAACCCATGAACCCAAAAGCAATTGCAAGTTACAGTCAGCTGGGCTACTGCAAGGGAGTACTTCAAGGAACCTGCTCTGTGCATTTTCATTTCAGTGCAGCTGGCTAAGCTTGAGAAAAGGTTCTTTCACAGCAACCACCTTTCTGAAATTCTGCTGCTTGGATCATCTCTCTCTTCGTGCCAAAGGTTCTGGGCAGCAAACGCAGGGTGGAATTAAGCTCCTCAGCTGAAGTACTTTTACTGATTTAGGGCATATTTTTCTGATCACTTGCTGTAGGATAACCTTACTGGATAAAGCATAACCTTGCTCAGTGAAAGAATCCAGCGTCACATTTCTCCTTGTGTAGTTTCAGACTTTCTTCGCCATACCTGATGTTCCTACATTATTGTACTGCATCATACTGTGTTACTCCATCATTATAGCTTGGCATATTTAAATCCAGTTTAATGTTCACACAATTCATTCTCTCTAGGTGTCTCATTGTTGGCTTAAAATGTGGTGGTTTTATTTAGCATCCAGGTTACGGCAGAATCCAGGTGATCTGGCAGTTAATTTTGATGAGCTAACACCAAAACTCATCAAAGTTCAAAATACCATAAATGATACTCCTTCTTCCTAGCGGTAGTAGCTTAGTGAATTAAAGCTACATGGATTTTACAAGCTGTGACCCAGCCCCAGTGTTGAGTCCAGATGCTAGGTGGGTGCCCAAGTGGTAA
The DNA here is from genome assembly GCA_025448015.1 of Bolborhynchus lineola. Taxonomy (NCBI): domain Eukaryota; kingdom Metazoa; phylum Chordata; class Aves; order Psittaciformes; family Psittacidae; genus Bolborhynchus; species Bolborhynchus lineola. Next base: position 29,196 of record JAOEHX010016522.1, on the reverse strand, counting down.
AATTAAACTTGTTTGCTGAGCCAGTTCTCCTTCTTGAAAGTGTTTGTCCTCAAGTGCTTGAACTGCAAATGCTTCAGAGGAATATTGGCTTTCAGATACCTATGCTCCACAAACTTTCTAGTAGCCCCTGAAATAATAATGCAAAAACTGTATTTCATTTGATATGTTCTATAATAACTGAAGAATATTTTTTAATAAATCTAGACTTCTCTTTCTTGAGAGAAAAGGGTCAGCTGGTGGTTGTCACTGAGACTGGCTTCTTGTATTGCAGGGGGGACTTTTACCCAATGGTTGCCTCTGTACATTGGCTAGATTATGGATTGCAATGGGATCTAGTGGAACCCAAGGCTGACATTTCCACCTGAGCTTTTCTTCATTTTTAATGTTTTGAGATGCTCAACATCCATGTGCCGTGCTTGCAAGAGGGAGAGCTTAGGTGTTGCAAATGTTGGCAAATACCATTTTGAAAGCCCCTTGAAAGGGTGTGAATATGTGCACTATAAACTGCATCTCCATACCTTTTCTGAGCAGAGAGCACTGGCGTTGCTTGTGCTTTGTCCACCCAAGCATGCTCAGGTGGGTGCGAGAAATGTGGAAAGGTGAAAATTGGTTCCTCTGTGCCCAAAAGCCAAGGGCAGGTGGTATGTGTGAGCTGTGGGCAGGCAGCTTTCTGCTGGAGAAGGGGGGAGGCTAATTTAATTTGGGAGAGGAGGCAGCAGCTACAAAGCAAGTGGTTCCATATACTATCTCTGCTGCTATTGCCAGTTCAACTTAATTCAATTCTGATAATATCGACAGATCTCTCTGTACATCTTTCAGCCGTATGGAACTAGTCTGGCAGCTCCCCCAACACAAATGTGTGTCTGGCATTATCTATCATCTTCTTCATGAAGCTCAGACAGTGTTTTATCCAGAATTATGTAGGCCTTGGTGTATATACTACCCAAAAGTAGATCTTGCAAGTCTGTAGTGACCCCACTTGTACCATGGTGCTGTGCTGTCCTTTAGCTGTGTCATCAAGGAGACTTTTGGCCCATACCAGGCTCTTGCCAACAATTTGAGGTATATAGATATCATGGGGAACAGCATCATTCATTTCTTCAGTGCAGCTGCTCCTGCTTTCCTGTATTCATGTTTAGGGGGCAAATAAAATATGTCTGTAGGAAAGCACTGTTGAGATTGTCCACTCCCTGTCCACTCCCTTGCTCATCTCTGTCAGCAAACAGGTCATTTGTCAAGGGAAGAGGAGAGTCTCAGTTCTGCTGTCCTAGCTGACAAGTTCAAATCTAGACAAAAAGATTGTGCAAACAGAAGGCTGTGTATGATTTAAAGAACGACCTGCCTTTTGGGAGAAGTATTAAGATTTAAGGAATGACCTGCTGTAGGGAGGAATGCTCAAGATTTCAGGTTTTTTTACCTGCTTTAAAAGTTTTATAATCTTCCAAAATACCTTCTTTCTGATGCACTCAGTATGTACCAAGCTATTTCTAAAAGACACGCTTAGTCTGTCACCCTCTTTACTTCATATGTGTTCCAAAAGTCTTCATACTTCTAAATTTGTGAAATCTTATAAATTTCCATGATGACCAGCTAATGTTGCAAACAAAGGATTAATTATTTTGTTGCGGGATGAAGTGGCAAGGGCATTTAGATCATGTGAGGAAAAAGTGAAGTTCCTGTGCAAATGCAAACATAGTGTAGTTGCAAGAGGAATATAGCAAAGGAAGAGCTAAACATGCTTTTTCTTTAACTGACTCTTTAAGTTTGTCAAGCTTGTTTTAGTGTTAAAAGTTGCCTGCTGGAGGAAAATGTACAAGAATATCAGTTAATTTCTTGTGTAAGGCTGAAAAGCTTATCTCACTCACTGGTCAAGCATCCACACTGCAACTGGCCAAACATCTGCAGGCACACGAAAGCAGCTGTCCTTCGTGACGCTGGAGAAACCCACGCATCTTGTACTGGGCCTTTAGCAAAAGCCAGCAAGAACAAAAAACTGGCACTTCTCGCCAGAAGCATCCGTGTGCTCCTATTTGTTAATATACAGTGCCTTCTTGTGGGCAGAACGGCTTACTGCTAGGATGGAAGCCTTGGCAAGGCTGCTGCTTCCCCTTCCTTCCCTTTCTTAACTCAAGACAACTCGGGGAAGAAACTCAAGGAATGTAAAACATGTGGGTTTAGATACAGAAATTGCAAACGCATGTGGACTCATCCAGTTTGCTGTACACTGCAACTTTCCATTAATGAAAGCTCTCTTTTGAAGTCTGTAGAAATGAGATGAACGTAGGGTTTAGCTCACAGCACTAAGAAACATTTTCCTTTTTGATTTAATTTTGTTCAAGAAAAAGATGCAGTCTCACACGGAAATAGATGTAGCAATTACTTGTGAAGCATTTTCTCATCATCTTCCCTCTCTGCAAGAAGGTTTTTCTTTTTCTTTCTAATTCAGACGTGCATGCATGCACACAGATGCCAGATACTGAGGCTCACACATGCAGAGGACTGGGTGGATGGGGCAGTAAATCATCTTTCGTTGTCTCTGATTTCTCTTTTCTGCTAAGAGAATTACCTGGCTGTGCTGGGTACTGCGTATACCTCTGGGCATTGAGCCCTTTAGCAAGCTGAGGTCCCAGCCTTCCAGTGCCTGTCCTTCCCAGCATGTTCCATGCCTCCACCTCCCCACTCCTCAGCCCCAAGGACCTTCCAGTGGGTGTATTTACAAGTCTTTATTCTCCCCACAGTCATCTGCATGTAAATTGGGTATTTCAGTTACCACAACAATGCTATTAAACCCAGTGCAACATACCAGATCTGATCAGTGAGCAGGCGTAGGTGTGTGCTCTGGTGGATGCTGACCGAGAGCAGGGGGAGGCTCATGTCTAAGTAGAAGAAAGGCTTTTCAAGTAATTGTCGCATTCCTTTTGTAACATGTTCATAGTAAATACAATGGCTGGTTACTTCCTCTTCAGCAGATTTTGAATGTTTGCAAGACTAAACTGCAAATGTGTTTATTGCTGAGATGAGGCTTACATTTCAAACCGATTCCTGAATTTGCAGCTTCTATCATGCAGCCAGTATCAGTCCAAGTGTGGTGGAGTTGAGTCTAGTGAAGGCCTCTTCCTGTCATAAATAAGATTACTTTCATTTCACTTGCGGAGTGTGTTATTCCTCAGAGTAATGAATTTCCTCTGTGCCTTTGAGCACATAAACATGGTTTTCATTAGGTTTCTATTAAAAAAAAAAAAAAAAAAAAGCAGAGTAAAATTAATAAGAAGACTATTAACTCCATAAATGCAGATGTGTTTTCACTGTAGAACTGTGTTGGAAGTAAACAGCTTCTTCACTGAAGATTGCAAATTGCAGAAAATGAAACAATTCTGCAGACCTGGATTCTGCTGTCAGAGAACAGAAGTAGGTAGAAGATCTGCCTGTTCACAAGCTATTTTCTTAGGAGGAAAAATAGACTATCAGATTATATGTAGACAGACAAATAGCCTCAGGCTTTCTACTTAATATGTAACATATGAGATAATAACAGTTTTAAGCCGTATATTTAGAATTAGCATTACAGCTACGTTTGAACACTTTTTTTGGTGTTATCCTTTACCAGATCTGTCCTTGCAGTTCCAGAATAAGGAATAACGACATTTGCGAATATTTCTCTGATAGACCCTGTAACTCATAAAATTTTCATGTACTGTTTGTGTTTGTGGCCTGAGCTCTCTGACAAGTGGTGGATCCCTACAGCATCACTGTTGTTTTCTTCTTTTCGTAGCTCCCAGCATTTTAAGCAGAAACTCAAAAATCACCATGAATGCAAAGTCAGGCATTTGCAGAAACGCAGAACCTTAAACTGCTGTTGTCATTTTCTGCTCTTCCAGTCAAAAGTATATCATAAAGTGATAGAAATCAGCAGTTAGAATGCATGCTTTTTACATTACTCTGACTTAATATTGTATTGAAGAAAACTGAGGTCACTTTGTCACTACTCAAATCTTCTTCAGTAGTTTTAACTTTCTCAAAATGAAGTTGCTAGACTTCAGCAAAAACTCAGTGCAAAAAACTACAGCTTGGCAACTAATTAAATTTCAAACCATTGCCAGCCCACTATGTGTAGTTTTACATTGTCTTTCAGACTGGTTTGAGCCTTGTTTTCTCAGGAAATAAAAGTTCTGGAATTTTTGCACGTAGTTCCCAATGTTACTCTGCTCAAGCAAAATCAATGTGAACAACAAGAAGGCATCACAAAATAGCTGTTATTCGTGATGCTAATACAAGCATGTAGTCTACCAAGACTTTTTCCTTGTCACAGAAATAGAAATGTTCCTTTTGCATATTAAATCATTGGTTTTAAAATAAATTATCTTCTTTTAAATGTTTCTTCTAGTGTTTTTTCCTGGTAATTCTGTAAGGAAAACTGCCAGTTTCACCTGAAAGCCATTTTTAGGCTGATGCTAACCCTTGTAATTATTGTTCCTTGTTACCATGCAAGTTTTGTAGTGTTCTTACTGTAAAAGTACAGATATTTTTTATTTAAAACAGTAAAGATTGAGTTGTTTAAAGAGGCAGTCTCAGTTGTAAGTGGATATTTCTGGTTGAAACTTCAACAGCAGAGGAAGAGAAATCTTAAATAAATCCCATTTCCCTTAGCTTTTGGGCAGGAAATTGGTTTGGGGGTATTTTTATCTATTTATTTGGTTGGTTTTTGCTGGTGAAGATAGAAAGCCCTGCACATTAAAAATCCTGTTTAATATTTTCTCACTAGTGTGCTATTCCCTAATCAGGCCTCTGCAAGCTGTAAATCACAGCCACTATGTCACTGTTTTGATTGGAAGCAAGAGCTATACCATGGCAAATCTCTGGGGACAGCAGACTTGTGCAGCTGTGGAAAGCTGGAACTATTTGTATTATTATTAAAGGAATCAGAGATTTTTTTTCTTTTAATATGAAGTCGTAGTGAAATTCATTAGGTGCACAAAGATGTAGTGTGAAGGTTTTACAGCAAGCATGGCCTGTAACAGTAGTGTTCTGGTAACAGAAACTGAGTTGTTCCAAGTGTCAAAACAGCAAATGTGAAATTAGAGCTCCTTTCTCACCTCTTCCCTTGTCCATCTTAGGGAAAAATATATGCAAATAATAATGAATTATTTCTAAAGGTGAAATACCAGTCAAGCATTTGGGGCTTCAGTAAAATGTATTGCTGTTGAATGAAAGGTTGGGTTTTCCTTCTAGAAACATCCTGGTAGTTTTTACCATAATTTTGTTTTCATGAAGGTGAAATCTGAGTGGGTTTGGGGCTTTGACTTCAGAACTGCAGCCAGAAATGGAGCCTAAGGACAGAAATGTTAAGTTCTCCACAAGTGAAATGTTAATATTGAATTAATTTATATACCATTTATCACAGAGGGGTCTAGAGCTAGATAATAACTTTCCATTAGAATAGTATGTTAAAGATGCCCTGAAGTTCTTCCCCAAGATTGAATTGAACAACTGCAGAATAAGTTCATTTTTGACATATGCAAATCCTCCATCCTATATGCACCAGTTTCTTGCAGGATGGATTGTAATATTATTCCCAGATGCCCTAATCGTGTTAGGCCTTGATTAATTAAAGTAATGTCATAGTCACACTGGGATTTTTATAACAGTAAATCTGGCATGCTGATACATTCAGTTCAAAAGAGGGGGGAAAGCAGAGAAATTTGAAAGATAGCGTGCTTATTGACATGTGGCTTAAGCTAGTGGTTATGAATCAAAATGAAATATGGATGTGGAATATGGAAAAAATAATTCCTGCTGGAATAAAAGATGGCCCAGTCATATTTTGACATTTGAAATCAGCCTTTCCATTTACTGCAACAGTGTCTTTACAGTAGCATGTCTCAAATTCCTGGTGATAAACAGTTTGTTATAATATAAACATTTGACACTGTCTCACATGACATCTTTGTCTCTAAATTGGAGAGAAATCAATTTGATAAGTGGACCACTCGATGGATAAGGAACTGGCTGGATGACCCCACGCAAAGAGTTGTGCTCAATGGCTCAATGTCCAGCTGGAGACCAGTAACGAGTGGTGTCCCTCAGGGATCAGTGT
>JAOEHX010016522.1:0-13497 GCA_025448015.1 Bolborhynchus lineola | reverse complement strand
GGCAGAGTCAATTCGGTAGAGGTTAGAGAATTGGGATTTAACAGAGAAATGACTATCTTTCAGAACAATACAGGTGAAGGTATAAAGTATAATTGGTAGGGTCATTGTCTTATAGTAGTAATAAACAGCAGGTAGTGATAAACACTCTGGGAAAATAGTGAATGTAGAGTATTTGACTTATCTATTTTAATGCAATACAGTATTCATATTACAGATAATATCAGGGAGGTTATTTATTTGGAATGTTATCATTCATTTTCTTTCTGTATCAAGAGTTTTGCAAATGTACAGTGAAAAGAAAACAACAGTAAGTAAACAGAACTTCAGACAATACTGTACAATTGAAATATCTGTAAGGGAAATTAACAAGGAGTTTAGGCAAGGAAATGGAGAGAATACAAACAGCAGAACTGCTGAATTTCTACTTCATATAGGTTTGTGGCTCAAGTGTACTAAAAAACCTTCTCTCCACTCCTTGCACTTTTTGAGTTCAAATCTAGTGATGGGAAGCATTCTCATGTTATTATCTAAGAGATATTTTTATTGAAGCAGAAGCTGTGAATTCTGTATAACAGCATAAGGAACAATAGCTGATGCATCAAAACGCAGACATAGATCACAGTGAAAGTAGCAAAGCTCAGTTCAAAATTCATGCCTATTTTCATTTCCCATTTATTTAGGCATCTTGGCAGACACAACAGAATCTTCTAAAATTGTTTCTGGTTAGTTTTGTCTTAAATCCTCTCCTGGAGTGCAAGTCACACCGCCTGCAAAAGCTCTGTGAAGGAGAACTAATCAACTGTGAGCTCCCCTGTGGATGTGACCTCTGTCAACAAGCTGTTTATGATTCCCAGAATGGATTTAAATGGATACCAGTTCTTCCTCTGCTGTGAGAAGCTGTTGACATGGTTGCAGTTGATTAGGGGGGGGAAAAAAAATCCCTACATCTAACAGGAGAATAAGTGAACCATTGCTTTATTTAGGGAGCCTTCAGATCAACATCTCACTCTTCAAGTGAAAGCAAAGGACAATATAACCACCTCCAGGACATGCAGGTGAAGCTTGAGTTTCTGATAGATTTTCTGCAGCTGGGGCAGACAGACATCCGGAAGGATTTCTGTTTCTTTTGACATAAAGAGCAATAATATTAATGTATATTGCTTTTTTTCAGTGAGTGAGGTGGGGAATGGATGAAGCAGCTGAAGACTGGGGAGTTCTTGCTGGTTCCTAACAGGCCGTCTCTCCCAAGACAGCAGAGGTCACTGTGCTCATGAGGAAAGAAGGGGAAATCTGGAGGCAATCAGGATGTTTCAGTCCTCAGTCGACAAAATCAGTGTCTTGTCTTTCTCCAGAAAGCAATTGCTCATTCAGATTAGTTTTCCTGAAATAAGAAAAAAACAGAACAGGATCCTTTTGCCAGTAATAAATACAAACTCTGCATTTAAGAAGAATCCTCTGAATTCTCACTGCCATTAACCTGAAGAAGATATTAAAAGGGATTTGGGTTGGAGAATCCACAAATCAGTTTCTGTGGCTTTGGAAACAGGAGGTTGTGCAACGACAGACACTGTTGGGTCAGGTTTTGGTCTTCTCCCTAGAATACCAAAAAGATTTTTACTGAAAGTTGTCATTTGTAAGAACAGCCCAAGAGAGTTTATTATCATGTCTATTTCTCACTAGACAGCTGAAGTTTTAAGCATGACTTATTTAACAGCAACCTGAGATGTAAGGAAAGATGTGTTGGTGCCCATGTAGCCATTGGGCAGCATCTTTCAGGTGACCCTGGTTAGCATACACCAGGATAACACAGGAGAGAGGAAAGACTGGGGAACAAAAAGAAACTGCAATAAGCTTTTTTTTCCCAGTCAAGCAGTTTCTTTCTGTTTTCAGTACAGTCAGTGCTTTATAACCCACCATGCACACTTTAAGCTTCTATCCTTTCTTATCATTGTAAAATCAAATCTATGTTCATTCTGACAACTGACATTAAAATCTAACTTCTTCTTGTCTTATAGGAAAAAAAGAAGCTGTGGCTTGCTGGGTCGGCTGGCTTCTAGTTTTCTGTCAAAAACCAGCAGGCTGAGGCTGGAACAGGAGAGGGCAGTACAGGAGTACCTGAGCACCCAAACTGTTGGAGCTAAATAGGATGAGCAGGGATACAGGCGTTTAGGAAGCATGCTTTGTGTCCATCGCTGACAAGACAGAAGCTCTTAAAACTCCATTTGCTTTCTTCAAATCAGTGTTTTTGTTTCATAGGCACACTGCAAATGAAGTTCAGAATTCTTTACTGGCTAAAAGTAGAGAATGTTGTTGTTTACATTGACATGTTGGTTTTACTTATTGTGGTAAAGAATGGACCATTTCTTGTGGGGACTGAAAAAAGCAAGGTAGCAGTTTTGTTTCAGCTAAGGATAATCTGGCATATTAGACACGTATTCAGGTATCTTTCCTGAGTTGCAATAAAATCAGTGTTACATGGGCTTGCATCCCTGCATCCAGCTGCATGTGCTGGGATTTGTGGTGAGGCTGAGCAGGGAAAATGTGCTGAGGTGTCGTTTAATCCAGAGGCACTCAAAGCATGTACCATGAAGTGAGGAGAGGCAGTTTTTGCCCTCTGACACAGGGCAGCAATGAGCCTTTTAATGCTGTTCTTTCACAGAACAGTGGTGTTATAAAGGCTCCATAATTACATACAGCTCAGTGGGAACATGAACAAATGTACATCCAGCATGGCTGCATATCCTGTCCTAATTCCCCCACTTCTTCTGGAAGGGGGGGTTCACCCACCAAGCTTTGCCTCTCTCTGCCTTCCCATCAAAAGTAAGCTCTTACTGGGTGACTTGGGTGATTGTAGGCAGAGAAAGAAGAAGGTGGTCCTCCACACAGGGGGAAATCCTTCCCTCCTCCCTACCAAAGCATGGAAACACAACTTAAAAAGCACAAGGCCAGTTCACTGGTGGGAGTGGGAGTTTGGGTGTCTGGTCTTTTGTCACAGAAGACATACAGGACCCGAGTAAGGCACAGTGGTCGGCTGAGCTATGGCCTTTTGTCAGTCTTCAGAGATCGATTTGGGTGATGTGGCCTTCCTAGAAAGATATTTCTTTTGTTTATTTTAACAATCCTTTGTTTCTTGGTCTATAGAAGCACTATATTAGTCCAACATAGAAAGATGCAATTTTCTCTTTACTACCTCTTTTGAAGAATCTGTTAGAAAAGATCTGATCATCATTTACCATAACATAGATCTCTCAGGGGCCACTGGGCACCTGATGCTGTCCCAGCAGTTCTCAGTATAAACAGGAGAGAAACATTTGCTCCTTAAATCCCTCCTAACAAATGAGTGCCAAGCACTGGTATAGAAAGCAGCATGAGGGTTTGTCTTAGCTATGCATGCCTCAAGCCAGTTGTATCCTGTGGATTTTGAAGACCCAAAGACACAGACGAGAAGGACTGTACTGAACCAGTGTACATTAGCTGCTGCATTTGTTTTGCAACCTTGGGTATGGTGAACTGGTGTGGGTCTTTTCCATTCACTTAGCTGAATGAAACTCTCACATGCAATAAGTGCAGGGAAATAAAAAACAGTCAAAAGAATCTGTCATGGCTTTGTTTGTAGGTTTTTTAAAAGGGGAAATGTAGGGAGGAAATCAAACAAAAAGAACAAAAAAAGTGGTTTCTGCTTAAAAACTGACCTTCATGATGTTAGTGATCCTTGAGCACAAGTCTGCTTTACTTTGTTCATCCTTATGGAAAAACGGTGACCTAGACTCACTCAAAGAAATTTTTCTTTCATTCTTCCTTTTTCTTTTTCATAGCCATCCTCTTAGCATCTCCTCCCTTTCTTATCCTAACAATTCTGAAATGTTTACTTCCACCCCATTATCTTTTATGGTACTTAGCAGCACTGTCATTTGTTATTTTTAGAGCTTTTCAAACAGCAGAAGGTTTCATTGCAATTTTGCATGTCTTTGCTGCCTACTAATGTTACTTTACTTTTTTTAAAGCACATAGCTCTGTGTGTATATCACACCATTCTCTCCCTGAGTGAAGATACTTTCTGCTTCCCTTCTGCTTATTCTCTATACACACTGTCAAAGTGGATGCTGAGGATCCATGAGCCATGCTTGATGAGTTGGAGACTCATTCTCATCTGGTCGTGTGATCTGAATTAGTCATTGGAGGGCATTTTTTGTTTAGTTTCAGTGGGAAGGTATTCAGTTTGTGTGCTCCAAGGTTACTCTGTAATGGAAATTGAGGCACAGCAAGTGGGAACTTGGAAGATTCTCATCAAACTCCTAATCTAAACTAAAATCTAATGTAGATGCCAACTAATGGGATTTAATGCCTACACCATAAAGGTACTTTTGAAAGTGAGTTAGAATTACTTCATAGCTTCTCTACAGGCATTTTTGAACGGAACACACAAAGTAATTGGCTTTAAAGCGCAATCATGCATGGCTAACTGCAGTGACAACAGCACTAAATGTCTGTTCTAGCTCAGCTAGTTGGTTGTGTGATATTTTTTCCAACAGCTTTAAGATCTGTTAGATGTTCTCAGGCTTGGACTTTGAGTAACGTAAGTTTTTTGATATATATAGATATGTTAGAAATTAATATTCTCTTGTGTGTGTGTGTATAGAAACATGACAATAGCCCTAACTTTGTTTGATTTCTAAAACATTCAGGCTCATGTATTGGCAATCAGCAGTCAGATCTCAAACTCACTTCCCAGGACATTTATAAACACAAAAAACTTGCTTGCATAGCGCTGACCTCTTTTCAGCCTACATAGATTTACTGCTAGATATACTGCCTCCGTAAACTTGACCTCAACTGAAAAAGCTGTGATGCAACCCACTTTGACAAATTAGTTTATGGTTTTAGAAAGCCCTTCAAGTTGTTCAAAGCAGAAATCAGTGTATGCTGAAACACTATCAACTAACAGCTAATTGCCAGCACTCAGTGTGTTCACCAGCTTTCTGCAAGGTATCTCTTCTAGCACACATTTTTCTACGTTACTAAACTCACAGTTCTTGATTCTTTTTTTCTTTACGGTTAGCCTCTCAGCTGCAAAATCTCTTTGTAAGTAACAAATATAGAAGTTGATGATACTCATGCTGTTACCCAAGAGAGGATGAGCAGATAGCTACCTTTAAAAAGCTCCTTTCTAAATTTTCTTGTTTTGCCTGAGGCCATGCCTTGAACATCAGAGGCCAGAAAGCAGCATTAAGGCCAGGACTGGTTGTATACAATGGCATTCCCCTTTTCAATCTAATGAAAAGTAGAGGGATCATTTCAAGTAGTCTATAGAATTGTGGGTTGTATTGCTGTTTCTTTGAAGTAGCTTTTTCACACTGACTTGTGCTAAACTTCATGCTTTCGTCCTTAGGGTGGGGAATCTCCTAGATGTCTTTCAGAACAATTGGCTTAATGCCTTTGATTTGAAAGATATTGTAGTATTGAATTACCAGAGGGATTTCTCTAAAGAAAGGAGAGAGAGGGACTTGGGGGAGGCTGAGGCTGCCTGTACTGAAGCAGTGACCAAACAGCCTTTGCTTGTACTTTGCCAAGAGCAAACTGATCACATCACACAAATACCCTTTTCTTACTTGTAGCTGCCAGCTACTCTGAAAGGATGATTAAAATGTGTTCAGTGTTTTCTTAAGTCATTTAATAGCTGAGCAGTTGTTGCAGTTACTGGAGGGTTACGATACAATCTGGAGGTGGAGGTATAATGGCCATCACTGTTGAGAAGTGGTTCCAACAGTGAAGGAAGTGTAAGCTTCCCTGTTGTGCCTGGGAGTTTGGTGGCAATTTAGGCTTCTGGGTCTGTTTCAGGGTTGCTTAGAATGTCTTAGGTGCATAATTTAAAACTGAAAACATGCCTTAGAGCAGTGATTTTACATACCTTACTACATGGTGGTCAACTTTAATACCACTGCAACTCATTGGCCTTTCTTTCTCTACTCTCAGTTACACTATAATAGACTAACCAAAGCAGAAATAATTCACCACTTATAATGGTGAGTTCATCATTTTATAATGGAGGAATCTTAAAGTGAAAGGAAGAAATCTTGCCCTTAAAAAAACCACACAAAGTTTATTATAGCGATGGCTCCAATGTATTATCCCTTGCATTATCACTCCTGGATGATCCAGAGAGATGCAGGTGTACTCTTCCAAAGAATCTGACCCACTCCCTGTTTTAGTGTGTGTCTGTCACTCTGATCTGATATTGAGTGCATGGGTCATTGGTTAAATACATTTGTCTTCCTGTCTAGGTAGTCCAAGCTGTAGTCATTGCTATAGAGAGCTTAATCAGCTATTCACACTGCAACACCAAGTGATCAGGTCTGGTGTGCTCATTGCATTCAAATTCTCCACCCGTACAGCAGGTTGGCATGCTGGTTGTTCTCATAAGAAAAATAAGCTAAAACTAGTGCTTAGAGATTTAATTGATACAGACACCTGTCTTGCTGACATCTAATATAACATTTTTGATTGCTAATTGAGAATATGGTGGGTATAAAATGCATTTCGAGCACCTCTGGTTTGTATTAACACAGCTGTAACGGAATTTTCAGTCGTGCTCAGTTTTGCTTCAGTGTTGCTCCCTGTGAAGCAAGGGATGAAATGTATTCTCACTGAAAGTAGAGTGCAGCCTATCTGGTTCATTTTTCAAATTGTGGTCTTTATTTCCTAGAACTTTCAGTGATGAAAATCCTACTGTGACAAGTATGTGGTGTTTGCAGATGGCCTTCCCTATTTGTGAAGTAAATATGGTGGCTGTGGAAGCTACACATTGACAGTCAGGGAAACAGTAATTGCTGTTTTTAATACAAGGCAGAGGAAGCTAAAGTGGCAGTAGTACAAGCTTTGTTATGCTGCCAAGCATCCCTGAAAGATCCAAGCTATTCTGTGTGCCAGTTGAGTCTTTGGCTGTTATTCCGATCAAGCTGGCTTTGGTGGTCTCCATAAAAGCAAAAGGTGTCTATCAACTCAGGTCACTTGAATCATGGTTCTTCTTTGAATAGGCATGTGTTAAGTCTAGTGACTGCCTGAAGAAAGGCACTTGTGCCACACATCAGCTATCCAGAGGTAACTTTTCTCTGGAAGTCCCTTGTCTCTGACCTCTCCATTAGCCAAAGGAGCCTTTCTGAAGCAGTTTTAAGCCCATATTTGCAGAACAGATTAGTGCAGTATTTTGAGCCTGATTAACTTGTGTTTAAACTTTGACTCTTAATACTACTGGAGCCTCTGGTTCTTAAAATTTCTGCCCAGGTTTACTGCTAATCTCCTTGTAACATAGCCCCAGTGATGTCACTTTCAAATACTGCTTTTTCAGTAACTTTGTGTGGCTTTTTTTCTTCTCATAAAGATGTAAAAGTAACAATCTCACTTTAACTTTCAAGCCAGTAAAAAGATTTTCCACTAAACCAAATGAATACTCTCAAACGAGAAACTGAGTTTATGATGGCCCACAATTGCTTAGTCTTCCAAGACTTCATCTGATAGTTTTCAGCTTGTACATCCTAAGTGTATTCTCGTATAGCTGGAAGTTACTGAGTCTCCTCTAAAATCCAGGGAATTGAAAGGCACATGGAGCTATGTGGCCTGCATCCTCCATCCCATGGGCAGCAGACCAGGTACTTTCACCAGGGAACTTCTCATGTTGAGCAGGATCTCCAAGCAGCAAAAGATGCCAAGTCCCCATCTTCTTCCTGGCACTTACTGGCAGGTACACTTAGGTATGCTGCCTTTGATTCTTCTGCTGTGCTTCAGCTATATTAGGTCACTTATTCCTAGTAATTTCTGTGTTTTATGGGTCTGTGATCTTCGTGAACACTTTTTGTGGGAGGTTTTTTGCCTGTTACAGATTTTCAAGGCTCCCTAAAAATGGAACCTGGTAAAATTCGTTGCTTGCATATGACACACAGACTGTTGCTTCCTGACATCTGATTATACATTCTTGCAGCAGATGCTCTTAAAACTTCATCAAGAACATAAGAAACATTTGCTCAAAGAAAAGAGTACTCTTCCTCACATTTGACCCATTTTTCTATGCTTACCTACTTCTTTCCCTTTCAGATGTAACTTTATTTTTATACAAACCATTTCTCTGATGAACTAGTCTTTGGTGACTCCTTTTCTGTAATTGCTTCCATATGTTTATTGTACTTTGTAAAAAGTATGGAGTAAATGATTCCTACTGAGGTCATGTCATTTTGTTTACATTCTTAGTAAATATGAACAGCTTGATTGGAGCCCTTTAGGCATCTCAAGTATGAATGTCTTTTTCCGGAGTCTTCTATAAAAACAGGATGCTGAATTTTGTGGTGCTAACCTGGCAAGGAATAGGATTAATAAAATAAATATATGTCAGCATCATAAATTTATTGATAGCTATAGTTGATTTTTGTTAAATTCCTCTGCAGTTTAACACCTTACTAAATGTAAAATAATTTAAAAAAAAATAAGCTTTCTATTTTCAATATTGACTTCATCTTTTCATAGAGCCTCATCATTGTTTGGTTGCCATTAGCTGCCTGCTCCTTGCTTAAGCTGTGGGTCTAACCCCATGGCACCAGCACAGTGTGTGAGCAGTCTTAGCCTTGATGGAGCCCTGGAAATAGGACAGGCTTATGGTTTTTTGTGAAAATGGCACATTTTTTGCTCTCTGATCAGTTAGAAGCTGGGAAGTAAGAGATCACAGCTTGCTGCTCTTTAGCGATGATGGATGGGCTGCTCCGTTAACACTATATCCTGTGAAAGACTGGAGTATGTTTGGCAAGGGCATCCTTAGAAGTCTTAGTGGTGAAAATCCAGCAAGGCTTAACTGAGCAATGAACTTTCAGAGGTTTACAGCTCACCCAGACTGGAGCAGACATTCAGAGGAGCAAGGAAATTTGTGTCCCTGTTATAAGACCAGGTGGTTGCTGTGTGCCACCCTCCTGTTTTCTAGAGTGGAGGCAGGAGGAGGTGTTTGAAATGTACTTTTCAACAGATACATCCTCTGCTTCATACTTCCCTCCATTCAGCTAAGCTTTCTAAACAGTGGGGTGATGATCTGCTTTTCCATGCTACCCAGAATTACATGCTGCAAGTCCTTCCCCATGAGAGTGAATTGCAGAACCTACAGAATCCGATTTGCTAGCCCATGTACACCATGAAACTTCTTGTTTCTCCTGCTTTTAGAAACATGAAATATACAACTAGCTTCAAGCCTTCAGCTTTCCTTACCGCCTTGACTTTTTCATTACTTTGCCTCTCTGATGACCTTTCCACACTTCTTCAACACTAAAACACTTTGGCTTATTAGGGTAGTGAAACAGCTACACATCCATGGGCTGTGATGGCTTTACTATTCCTACTAGTCTTTTCCGACAGCTAGGCAACTTCCTCAATATTTATGTTTTGAGAGAAGGAAGGAGAACAGTGATAACTTGGGGGGGAAGAAATATTTTCATTTCTGTTAGAGACCAATTCCCAGCTTTGAGCACTTTGTCATTAGCAGGTTGTAAACCTCTCAGACAGGCTGTCCCCGTAGCTATCCGCTCAACCATTTGTCAGGGCAGAAAAATGTGCATGGTGAAATTGGTCACCAACAGCCTGCAGCTAGACTGAACCAGGCTTTTAAAAAGCCTGCCAGACATTTCTACACTTTTAATAGTCACAATCCTACACTAGCATTTATGAGAACATTTATAGAGAGCTTGATCGATTGCATGGGTTTTCTTCTAGATGCAACATTAAATCTCTGAAATACAACAATTATTTTAAATGATGAAGGTTCTATGTGGAAAGACAGAAGCAGGGAGGTGCCTCCCTCACCCCCAAACCAGGCCCCCTGCTCCTTTCAAGGAAAACATACCAAATATGTCTCTTTTATAAACTTACCAAAATCCATCTTGAAACTGCTCTTATTTCCAGCCACATGCAACTTCTGTCACATGAAGACTCTTTCAGGACCTTCTTCCTTTGATGGCTGGATACTTTATTCTCCTTTCCAGCTTACATATCTTCAATTTTTCTGTTGCTGAGCTAATCAAGCCCCATTTTTTCAGATAAAAATGGTTTCTTATTTCTGTAGTCATGCTTAAGATCTTCTTTAGACATGTTCCAGTTCGAATTCAAGTATCTCAAGAACCACTGACCAAAATTGTTTCTGTGCAGTTTTACCATTTTTAGGAAAGAACTAACATGTCTCTGTATCTACAGGAAGTATCTGATGAATTTTGTATGCCTCATGTGCTGCAGATAGCCCAGGGTCATCCCTGGAACAACTAATACCACCCAGATTCTTCTCTTCCTGTTGTTTTTGATTGCAGAGTCCCAGCTGATGGAGAGATTTGTTATTATTGCTCACTAAGTTGATGACCTCGGTTTGTGTCATTTTGCATTGCTGTACTGGTCTGTTTTGCCTCATTTCTGGTGCTTCAGAACTTAAATCTTTACAATATTTCAAGCTCCTTCTACCTTGACAGGATCTCATAATTTTGCCATCAGCACTCCTACCTTTTGTGCAAGTTAGTCATCACTAAAAATAGTAAGGCCAGTCCTCAAGGAACATTGTTAAAGTTCTCTGTCTAGCCCAAGCCATTGTTGTCTCTCCTTCAGCCTGTTGCTTTCAACTCTTTTATTAAATCCCATCTCTTCACTCCAATCTAATTCTCCTGGTGGCATTGTATCAAATGTTTTACTGAAATCTCAATAGTCTTCGTCTAACAGACTTCTGTGAGCTGAACAGTCACTTATCTCACCCAGGATGATACACGGCAAGCCTGCTTATCAATTGCATTTGTCAGCTCTTGTCCACCTTCCTCATTCATCTTAACACTTGGTTTTTCTTTTCAAAATCTGCTTGAACTTTATGCCTGTAAGTGCGAAAGGCAAGTGACTAGACTGCAGTTGCCTGTGTCACTTTTCCTCTTTAACATTTATATACTGCATTTGGTATTCTGCAGTCACTCAGTTATTCAGGCTTCAATTGACGGCAAGTGGGTATGTGCAGAGAAACAACTTGCATAGAGCTCTGTGGGGGTTGCATGTTTACAGCCACAGTGACTCATATCAAATTTGCTAACTTACAACTGAAAATATGTTTTTATAGCTGCTAGCTCTACAGAAGCACTCTCAGATTTGAAAGGCAACCTGTGTCCATTTGGACTTATGTACTGGAGCTTCAGATTCTGCTACTTTTCTGTTCTGTCAAGATTTTGGTTAGAGATGGCTTCATTCTCCTTTGTTTGGCTCCCTTTGTCCACAAGAGGTTTTTGAGGCAATCTTACCAAAGGTGAGACCCTGAATTTTGACTTTGGTGCAGCATCCTGGAGTAGCTATGAAAAAGGCTATATAAAAAACCTCATATAATTAAGGCAAGTATTATACATATTGAAGACTCCTCACAAATGGATCACGGGTATCTGTATTTTTTCCCTTCTGTAGTGTTGGCATAAGCAGGAAGTAGGACAGTTTATTTATATCTTCAGAGTAAGCATTTATGACTGAATGTGCTGTGGCCTGATGGTAGCATCTATTCGCAGTTAGTTTTTAGAAGAATAACACATGCCTTATTATGCTTATCATAGTTCTTCTGGTCTATGGGTTGATCCTTTTCCTTAGCACAGGTTTATATCTATTATGTTTCATGTTAATGACTTGGGCCTTCAGTTGGAAGCAGGAAATATTTCACAGTTTGATGTTAGCAGGTGAAGCTTTCTAGATACTGTATATAGTCAGTGCAGACAGAATGGTCTTTCCAGGAGCTTCCCTGGGACGAGATAATGACTGTGGACTAAATTTATGGTTTTCAGATGGCTAACACTGTTTGAGATTAATTCCACTTCAGAGTATTTTAAATGGCAAATAATCAACATAAACAAGTGCAGTTCTGCAAGAGCAGCCGAAGGTCAGATTAATCTACTGGGAGTGCAGAGAATTTAATAAGCTGTGACAGCATGATCGAAGACCAGCGGATCACAGTAGAAGCTTAAACATGATATTCCACCTAGTGCAGAGAGGTTGCTTGCTGTGTACTGTGCTTGGGGAGAGCTGAATTTGTCCAGTCAACTCTGGAACCAGAAGCAGAACAGCTGCACCCAGAAAATGCAGCACTCCAACCTTGCTGCGAGCAGACATAATCAGTCTGGATGAAGCATAATCCTTGTGAGATAGTGCTCTTCCCAGGAGCTGAATGGCATGGCGCTGCACTGCAGCACTCTGGGAGCCTGAGCATGGTGCTGCCTTCTGACGTCTTCCTATAGCATGAAGATTACCATTAACTATTTTCCAGGCTCTAGGTTTTATTCAGATATTGGTGCTGTTCTGCACATCCACAATCCAGATAATGGAGACAGTCCTAATTTTATGTCTGAGGATGGTAAAAACTTCCTGAATAAAATGACAGAGAAAGCCACCATCAGTTTGGCAGAGACTATAATGGTGATTGCAGAACTCGCAGTAAACAGGTTTTACTTACAAGTAAGCAGATTTTACTTATCTGAGAAGAAGTACTAATAAAGTGTATGAAGAAGCTTTGTCCTTTAGTATTTTTCTCTGCTTGAAAACTTAAATGTTTTCTTACTCCATGTTGATTCACTTCTGAGGTGACATTTGCTGGTGCCAAGCCACAGCGCTCTATAACAGTGCTTTCTGTCAGGAGGGTGGAAGTAGCATATTTTCATGCAAACTTCATGAGAAAGTAAGGCTTAGGCCTAGCAGTCTACCCAGCCATCAGTCATTTCATTCATGTTGTGACTAACAACGTTTGGAATTCCAGAAGGGAGATATATGTATCAACCACAGCGCTTCTCAAGGAATGGTCCTTGGCCTGTTATCTCTGATATGTGGTCATGA
Organism: Bolborhynchus lineola; assembly: GCA_025448015.1. Taxonomy (NCBI): domain Eukaryota; kingdom Metazoa; phylum Chordata; class Aves; order Psittaciformes; family Psittacidae; genus Bolborhynchus; species Bolborhynchus lineola. Next base: position 642 of record JAOEHX010016522.1, on the reverse strand, counting down.
GTTGTTTTGCACCTCAGCCTCATATGAGGACTTCAGGACCAAAATTAGTCAGTATTTTCCCCTCTGAAATGAAACATGGTTATGGCAGGAGCCTCAGGAGTCTAACCCCTCTTCTCCACAGGCTCCACTGCATGCAGTACATATCCGTGGAAGTGCATCTGTGTCTACTGATCATTTGATAACCTATTAGCTTAGATATATTATTATAAATATTTCTGTTGCAGTTATATGATTGCCAATTTACAAGCATCTTACAAATGACAGTGTTTAGTGGTCTGGAGCCACAGCGCTTCTGAGCTGCCCTTGCCCAGACCCCTGGTAGCAAACAGTCTGATGGTGAAATTGCTGCTGTCAGTCCTTAGACTTGACTGGTTGCTTGCATTTGTTGTCTTTGTTTCCTAAACAAAACAAAAAAGTCAAGTTAATTTTGAAATTACATGTTCTCTTTCATTCTAATTCTTTTCACCACAATAAATAAGCAGATGTTGAAACCTGGCTACAAGATCAGGAGTGTTTTTCATTATTTCTTTTCCCTGGAAATGTCAACAATTTATACTAAATGGAAATCATATTTGAAAAATCATGGCAGTCAGGTGAAGTTCCCGATGACTGGAAAAAGGGAAATATAACCCTCATTTTCAA
>JAOEHX010016520.1:0-29027 GCA_025448015.1 Bolborhynchus lineola | reverse complement strand
AGAAATTTTTTTTTTTTTTTTTTTTTTTTTTTTTTTAATGCACTGACTTGTTTCTTTCTAAGAAACAAGTTGTCCAGGAAATACTATAAGAAGCATCAGTTTTTTAGAAAAAGTATTTTAATATTAAATTCTCAGTGTGGAAGAAGCAATTTAAAAATTACTAGATAAAATGCTTCTATTTGTCATTGTGGTGTGACCTATTCAAATAAAAATGCGTTGTGTTCTCTTAAATCCATGACATAAAGCATATTTTATTGTGCTTAAGAACCATGACAACACAAAAAGATGTTTTTGACATGTCTCGAGGCAAGGGTGAATATTGGTCAGAGTTGTACTCTGTGTGCCCGGGTCGAGGCCTTCTGCAGCAGGTGGCAGAGATGCAGGAGGCTGTCAGCAGGCTAAGAAATATCAAGGAAGATGACAGGGAGCTGGACTGCTTGTTCCAAGCCCAGGCTGTTTAGAGGCCACGAGCATCCACCCTAGCAAAAACAGAAAAGGTCAGTAGTCCAGAAAGCTGAGAGCTAGTAACAAAAACCAAACAAACAAACAAGCAAAAACAGAAAAAGGAGAAAGAGGACAATTAAAAGCAAGGGGCTTCCTCCCCACCCAGAACCACTTCACAGCTCTGCAGGGAGCTAACAAGGAAACAGCCATCACACCAAATCAACATCCTGCTGATGCATCAGTAAAGAGGATCACTACTAGTACATCCAGGAAAAAGTGGCACATCACAGTAGTGGATGAATTTACTTTGAAAGGCACAGAGGCACCCACCCATCTGTCGGCCTAACACAGTGTCAAAGGAAGGTGTGTTGCCTACCAGGGGCTTGGATTAGGGATGTTGTGAGAGGCTGCCTGGTCTAGTGAGTCCTGCTGACTGTTACCCACTTCTAGTGGTCCATGTGGATGCCAGTGATATAGACAGCAGTAGACTGGAAAGCATTAAGAAGGACAACAGAGCCCTGAGAAAGGCGGTTAGGGGCTCTGGGGTTTTTTCATTGATCCTTCAGGTCAAAAGGGAGGACCTTGAAAAGGCCAGGTGGATCTGGCAAGTTAATAAATGGTTAGAAGGGTGATACCATAGTCAGAGGTTTGGTTACATAGACCATGGGACTTGCTTTGGGAGGCCAGGTCTACTGGAGGCTTGTCTGAAGGGGAAGAGATGTTTTGGTAGGAGACTCGTCAGGCTGGTGAAGGCAGCTTAAACTAGATTTGTTGGGAGAGGGGGGCACCGATACATCCCAATACACCCAGTCAGATGCCAGCACCTGTAAAGAATGCTCAGAGCAATGCAGAGCTACTTCAGCTGCTCCAGCCAATGAGTCAGCTTCATTTGGAGCTTGGCTTAAACACCTCTACAAAAGCCTGTAGTATGGGGAATAAACAAGAGGAATCAGAGATGTGTGTACGTCTATGGGGATATGTTATAATTGTTATTACAGAAAAATTGTGGGATGGTTCCTATGACTGGAGTGTTGGAATGGAAGGTTATAGGTTCTTTAAGAAAAACAGACCGGGCAGATGGAGAGGGAGTGTAGCTATTCATGTCTATGATAGGCTGGAGAGTATGGAACTTTGTCTAGGGACATGTGATGAGCCAACCAAGAGCTTGTGGGTAAGGGTCAAAGGGAGAGCAGCAATAGAGGACAGTATTGTGGGGATCTATTACAGACCCCCTGATCAAGAGGACTCTGCAGATGAAGCACTCTATAGACAGATAGGAACAGCCTCATGATTCAGGCCTTTGTTCTCATGGGGGACTTCATCCTAATATCTGTTGGAGGGAAGGTATGGCCCAGAACAAGCAATCCAGGAGGTTCCTCGACAATGTGGAAGACAACTTCCTTCTGCAAGTAATAGAGGAGCCAACAAGGAGAGGTGCCATGCTTGGACCTGATGAAATCCATCTGCGGGTCCTGAAGGAGCTGGCAAATGAAGTTCCTAAGCCACTGTCCATCATATTTGAAAAATCATGGCAGTCAGGTGAAGTTCTCAACAACTAGAAAAAGGGAAATATAACCCCCATTTTCAAGAAGGGCAAAATGGAAGACCCAGGGAACTGCAGACCAATCAGTGTCACCTCTGTCCCTGGCAAAATCTTGGAGCAGATTCTCCTGGTAGGCATGCTAAGGCACATAGAAAACAACAAGTTGCTTGGTGATAGCCAGCATGTCTTCACTAAGGGCAAATCCCGCCTGACCAATCTGTGGCCTTCTATGATGGAACTGGTGGACACAGGCAGAGCAGCTGATGACATCTACCTGGACTTGTGCAAAGTGTTTGACACTGTCCTACATGACATCCTTGCCTCTAAATTGGAAAGACATAAGTTTTATGGATGAATCATTTAGTGGATAAAGAACTGTCTGGATGGCAGCACGCAAAGAGTTGTGGTGATTGGCTCAATATCCAGCTGGAGACCAGTAGCATGTGGTGTCCCTCAGGGATTTGTATTGGGACTGATTCTGTTCCATATCTTTCATTGATATGTTGGAGAGAAGGAGAGCCATCCAGAGGGTCCTAGACAAAATAGACAAGTGGGCCAATGCCAACCTTATAAAGTTAACCAATGCAGAGTGCAAGGTCCTACACCTAGGTCAGTGCAATCTCAGGCAAAACTACAGGTTGGGCAGAGAAGAGAATCAAAGCAGCCCTGTGAAGTAGGACTTGAAGGTGTTGGTCGATGAGAAAATGAACCAGTGTGCAGCTTCAGTGTCTACTCATAGCCCAGAAAGCCAACAGTATCCTGGGCTGCATCAAAAGTAGTATGACCAGCAAGGCAAAGAAGGCGATCCTGCCCCTCTGCTCTATGAGACCCAGCTTGGAGTACTGTGTACAGTTCTGGTGTCCTCAACATAAGAAGGACATGAAACTGTTGTAACAAGTCCAGAGGAGGGCCACGAGGATGATCAGGAGGCTGGAGCACCTCCTTTATGAAGACAGGCTGAGAAAGTTGAGGCTGTTCAGCCTGGAGAAGAAAAGTCTTCTTGGAGACCTCATCGCAGCCTTCCAGTATTTGAAGGGGCCTACAAGGATGTTGAAGAGGGACTCTTCATCAGAGACTGTTGCTATAGGACAAGGGGTAATGGAAATGACCTTATGATCCTTTTCAGCCCTAGCCATTCTATGATTCTGTATTTGATATTTAAATCAGATACCACAGTAACATCAGAGTGCTTGCATAATTTTAGACAGAATAGAACTGATTCACTGTAATACTGATTCAGAATTTTTTTTTTTTTTTTTATCTGATTGTGTGGAAGGAAAATGTTAGAGCCACTGTCAACAGGTAAGCTTTTTAGTGAATTTGCCTAAACAGTAAAACATTTGGTAGGAATGACAACAGCATCTTTTCTCACATGGCAAATTTAAACATTTGGAATATGTTCACCAAGCTTTCACAGACTTTTTGTTTTGAAGACACAACGGTTTCTAAGTTAATACAGGTCTTGAAATGTTTTCTCAGAAAAAATAGATGGAAATGTGAATTTCACTATCTCTGAATATAATTATAATGCAATAATGCACCTTCCTACAGGGGATGACGCACATATGGTAGATCCTTCAGAAGCTAATCTGTACATGACCTAGTCACCATATCCTAATCTTTCCACATATACTTTTTTTTTTTGATAAAGTAACATTTTTTGTAATAACAAATTTTATTTTATGATTATAATTGTAGCTTTTAGATAAATGCTATTGGCATCATGACTCATCAGAATGATTTGTCATATCTATGTTTCCTTATCCATAGGAACCCTCTCCTAGCCTAAAAATGATAAAGCAGCTTTTGTCATTCATTTTGGTTCTTTCAGTAAGTAATTTAGCTAAGCAAGAGGGAGTATACTGCTGTTGTATTTAACTGATCATCCATTCTCAAATGCTTCCTTATATTATAGCAGCCAAGGGTTTCCCTTGTCCAGCTTCAGTGTACTTAACAGAGATCTCATTAACCTGTAAGATATTTTCTAATTCAGTCACAGATGCAGTCATGAGTAGTTGGATGGAAATGAGGTAATTGAGGTGTGAGAGAACTCTTAGTCTGTATCCATAATTCATAGTTCATAATAAAAAAAAATGTGAAGGTGCCCTGTGAAAGAAAGCTCTTATGGTAAGTTAAGTTTTTTAGAAGTTGATAAAAAGTAATTGTTTTTATGGTTTTGATATCAATGCAACATCTTTCAGTACAGAGAATAAAGTTCATGTTTCAGCAATACAAGGACTCATGGAAACACAGGCTGGTCAGCCTCACCTGATCCCTGGGAAGGTGATGGAATTTATTTGTGAAACCATTTCCAGACACACAAAGAACAAGAAAATCATCAGGAGTAGTCAGCATGGATGCACAAAGGGGAAGTCATTCTTATCAAATCTGATAAGCATCTATCATTAGATGAACAGCCTTGCAGAGAGCAGTGGATACTGCCTAATTAGACTTCAAGAAGGCTTTTGACACTGCCTCCAATGGCATCTTCACAGAGAAGCTGATGAAGCATGAGTTCAGTGAGCGAACAGTGAAGTGGATTAAAAACTGAATGGCTGACCTCAGAGGATGGTGTTCAGTGGTATGAAGACTAACTGGAGACTAATTTCATTTTGAAACGAAGGTAAATTCTACTTTTTTTTTTTTTTTAAAGAATGTAGCATTCCTGTCACTTTTACAGAATCTAATTTATTGTCACAGACCTTTGGAGACAATCAGCCAAAGGATGGCTATTCAGAAAGAAATGTAGTAGAGAGTTAAAAAGTCCATTCTTGGCTCCTGTCAACATTGGATACTTCCTGATATATTGCCCAGCCATATTTGAAAAGATTGAGGCAGAATGTGCTTCTTCATTTCATCCATAACTGAGATTATTCTTTTCTTTCATCTGCTACATTTTTATTTGGAGGAAGTTGGTCCTATTTTCACCACCAAGAAAAGATCTTCAATCATGTATTGCAATTTCATTTTCCTTCATTTGTAAAAGTAGAAAAAAGCAAAATGTTACCAAATCACTATAGCCACATTATATCCTGCACGGGTATAGCAGCTTACTGACAAGTCCTTCTTCATTACCCATGATGTTATGATTGCCACACTAACAACGTTCACAATTCTCAATACATAATAATTAGGAATACTGAAGACATATAATAATAAATGCTTAAAAAAAAAAAAAAAGAAATAGTAAGTGCTGTACTGTAACAAGGGTATTCTTAGGTGTGCTTGAGAAGAGCTATCTTCCTTTCTGTCTAATAAACAAGAGACTCCTTAGCAGCAAAGCTGAGTGGCAGAAGTGGTAACATAACAGCAAGTGCGCTAGAGATTGTGGAAGAAATTCAAATAAAATAATTACCTTTACTAGCTCTGCAGAAGTTTCAGTAAATGCTGAAGAGGAGAAAATTGCAAGTACTGACTTCAGAGAGTTGTAAAAAAATCTCTGTAGAAAATATCCAAAACTATACTTTTTATGTCACTGATTGTTTTTTTTTCTATATTGCCTCCTGCTGCTGGAAGCCCACCTGGTCTCTGTTACATCTCCTATTCAGCATGATTAAAGTTTGCTAGAATTGCTTCAGGGCTGAATATTTTAGAATAATGTTAATAAGGCAGATTTTTACCTTCTATTGTTCAAATGGCAGAATCTTTTTTTTTGTTTGTTTGCTTTTGCTGGGTTGGAATTCAAACTCCCTTCAGAGCAGAATATGCTGAACTCTGGGCTAGGAGATCTTGCAGAGCAACAATTTATTTTTTTTACCCAGTTGCATCAAGCAGAATAGAAGACTTTCATTTTTTAAATCAGCCAAGTCACATGAAGGAAAGAGCAACATCTGGCCAAAACCTTACAAAAATAATATTTGTTAAATACTACCACACTACAAAGCTGTTACACTATAGAGATAAACATTTAGATTCTATGAGCTACATTTCTCAAAGGTGAGATGGCACAAATTTCAAAGGTTCTGAGCATGTCTCAACTGTCTTTAGATTTCATTCTCTATTCAATATTAAACCACATTTTCCATTGTCTGTAACCTGCACGCTCACTTACAAGTCTGTCTTCAGATTCTGTATTTTAAAATTTTTACCATAGAGAATTTGTTTCATAATGCAAGAAACTTTAAAGAAAAATATATTCAAGATGATCGATTTTCATAAAGAAGTAACGATCTTTCAAATTTGCCTTAATATTTCAGTCAATATCTGATTACTTTTCATAGGAAATATAAAGACAAAATGCATATGGAATACGGATTTTAGAAATCTTCAGAAGTCATTTGCTTAAGACATTCTTAAATACATTCTTAAATACATTCTTTTTCTAGATAGGTCAACAAATACATATGATTTCAAGACTGAATTTTTGTCCTTAGAAATGCCATAGGAACATAGATTAGTTGAGGTTGAAGTGACCGCTGAGGGTTATCTAGTCCAACCTCCCAACGGAGGGCCCCCTTTCTTTTAGACCTGATTATAGGGCTGGGGTACTCCTTCTCTGAAGACCTGCTAAAAGAGTTGGACTTGTTCAGCCTGAAGAAGAGAAGGCTCTGGGGAGACCTTAGAGCAACCTTTCAGTACCTAAAGGGGGCCTACAAGAGATCTGGAGAGGACATTTTCCAAGGTCACATAGTAAGAGGGCAAGGGGGAAATGATTTTAAACGGAAAGATGGAGTAGGTTTAGATTAGATGTAGGGAAGTTCTTTACTGTGAGAGTGGTGAGACACTGAAAGATTTTGCCCAGAGCACTTGTGGATGCCCCATCCCTGGAAGTATTCAAGGCCAGCTTGTACAGAGTTTTGAACAACAAGTCACTGCTCATTCCATTTGTTAAGGCTGGCTCTTGAATAGCCTTCAAACATGAACTAGGAGCCAGTGAGCAGTGAGCAGTGAGCAGATTGTGGTGAGAAAGCATATAGAAACAGTCCTATGTGGGGACTTGCAGACCTGGGAGTAATGTGAAACCTCATAACATGACCTACCATCCCCTCCAAAACTCCGAGGTTATTGCCAGTTGCCAAGTTCTGCTTCCCTGCTCTACCTCTGTTTGGCTCAGATCTATGAAGAGAGAGCACAGCTTCAGAGAAAAGGGGTAAATATTAATGAGTTCTGTAATACACTTTACACTTTTTTTTTTTTTTTTGCTGTCATCAGTGTTTTTGTGTAGTCATTTAAAATGCAAGTACCTAACTGGACTGGAGATAATTTTTTGCTATATTTTGATGAGAGTTTTAGTTTGGCTGACAATGATTCTTGAATCCACATGTAAAATGTGTTGCTTTTTTTTTGTCGATAACATGATTTTAACTGCAACATGTTATATTAAATTCTGTAACTATTTTCTAGAAGCTGCTCAACATTTTGGCTAAAATTATTCTAGGAAGAACTGGTTGTGGAAGAATTCTGACATTAAACTTTGACCTACATAGCATGTTTCTCATAGCTTTTTTTCCTGAAAGCAAAGCTTTACAATGAAATTCCAGGGCAGGCTTATAAATAAATATCTTCATGTAGTACAGAGGTCATACAATCCCATATAGAATATTTTTTTCAAAGATGAAATTAAGAGAATGTTAGAGTTTTTCCAGTTGTGGAATAGCATTTTTTAATTTTCTTATGGAAAAAAAAAAAAAAAGAAGATAGTGTTTTTTATTTCTTTTTTAAGTGCATGAATTTTAGGTAATGGTAAAACAGTCTATCAGGTTATCCTTTGCTATGTAATACAAAATTTTATTTATAAATTAATTATAGCACCTTTTTATTTGCATAAATGCATTGAAAATTCTTTTCTTGTTTTATGACTTCCACATACATTTATCTAATGAATTAACGTGAAAAACTTTGAAATGTGCAATGTGTATCATGAATGAAAGGCACAGGTGCTGTTTAATTGCTCATGACCAGAAATTTAATATGTGTGTCAAATTTTATTCTGCAGTACTTTCACTTATACATGCATATATAAAATATGACATGGGCACCTAAGCAAAAGCAAAACTAACTTTGCTATCAGAAACTGGTAATATGAGCTCTTTACCAACAATTTATTGCAGTTTTCAGTAATGAAGTGGTTTCTTTAAGTTTTATTTCAGTACTCCATAATGGAATTATCAGATACCTCTGTAAGTCTAGAATGAATGTGTCATTACGCCTCATATTTTAATGACAGATTGTGTCAAGGTGTTCAGTCCCTCTTGTTGATTCCCTGGAATCATCTATGCTTTTTCCATGATGACACTTGTTTGACTACACTGCTCTTACAAGATTTTAATATTTGTGACATGAGAAGTTCCGCAGGTACTAACTGCACAATCAGACAGTATTAGTAAAGAAAAAAAAGAAAAATTTAGGAAGCTATAGAAGGTGGCTATTTATGCAAGCTCAGTGGTATTTTTAAGGTAAAAATGAATTCTTAAATTTGAAAAGAATTAGAAATTGTACATAACAGTTTCACAAATACTGTGTCCTTAATCTTGTGTCCAGTAAATAATAGTCCTGTAAATTTGTAGATTTGAGTAGAGTAAAAATTAGGTAAAGACACAAGGACAGTGTTGAAAGGCAAAATAAGTGTAATAAGAAAATAAGGAATTAATAATGTACTACCAAAGACTTCCTATGCAGTAAAGTTCTTATAGCTCTAAATGAAAATTACCATCACAGTTTGCAATGAAAATAGGATTACTAACAATCTTGTAAGTGTGTTAGATAAAATCAGTTAAATTCACATGGCTAAGAATTAGCAGCAAGATTAAAAAATCATAGAATCAACTAGGTTGGAAAAGACCCTTAGGATCATCCAGTCCCACTGTTACCCTAGGACTGCCAAGTTCAACACTAAAACATGTCTCTTAGGACCTCGTCTATGCATTCTTTGAACACTTTCGGGGGTATAGATGCAGAAATACATAACTAACATGGGAACAGGATCAGATGATAAGCAGGATATCTTGGCCTTAGTTACGTACTGCCTAAAATGATTGAAATTATTTTTTTATTGCTGTTCTTCCGCTGAGCCTGTAGACGACAACGGATCAGAAGTCTTGATTTTGTCACTGACATCAACAGTGACTGAATGATTTCCTTGGGTGCTGAATTAAGCAGTATATGATAAATTTTAAATAGATGGTCTACATGAAAAAAAAGAAATATTTTCCTTCACAATGATTTGGATTTCTCAAAACTGGTGGACTGCTTAACTGAAAGAGAAGAGCACATACTACATATATTACACGGAAATAGTTACTTATGGAAACTGTTGTCTTGGTCATGTGATGATAGTATATCAAGTACTATTCCCACAAATGCTGAATCTGATGGTCAAAAGCAGATTTTCATCATTGTTGAGGCTTGCTCTTCCTTGGGTTAATCTTCAGGATTACAGGATTCTTTAATGAATCACATTTCTAAAAAATGAAGAAAAACAAAGAAGAGTAGTCCAAACTGACTTCATAGAAAATTTTTAATTGGTTACAATGCTACTTATCTAGGACTAGGGTAGTGGAATCAGTGTTTGCAGGGATTGTAATATCATACACTAACAGAAAAAAAAAAAAAAAGAAAAGGGCTGAAATACCTTTACGCATTTTCTACTTTCTAAGTAATGCACTAAAAAGATTTGAGGATGCCTAATACACCAATCCTTACCACTGCAAAAAAAAAAAAAAAAAAACGAACCCAAAACTCCAAAACCCCACAGATATTTAATGTAGATTATTCTTTCAAATGCTGTACTACATTTTGTATATCATTCTCTGCAAACTTAACTTAGATTAAATCTTGCAATTTAATTATTGATTAATGTAAGCTTGCCAGAAACCAGAAACACAAACAACTGTAACTTAGAATGCCTAGTGAATGAATAGTTCATTCATAAAAAATACTGCAATTCATCAATAATACTTCAAAATAGTCCAATGTCAGTAAATCTTTACTAAAAAAGCTGCTTTAGACAAAAGTGAATAATGTCTCTGTCCCATTCTTTTTCTGTAGCCACAGGAGTTGTCAGCTGCAAGAAACTTATATGTTTCCATATCTGTAAGTTTGAAGATTATGAATGGTACCTCAACCCATCTACAAAACAGGTATTTCTATCCTCTCTACCCTCTACAGCCAGGACTTAACCATCTTCCTCATTTTTAATTGTAGGTGGTACTTAGTGATGGGCAACATGAGTCTTCATGGATATTTGCCCTCCTGTTTGTGACAGCATGGTCAGAGAAGTACTGGATATAGCTCTATCCCCTCAAAATTGAATTTGTAAACTGCTGAAGTCAGAGGAAAATCCAGAAATTAACTATATGAGGAGGAAGTTTCTTTTCTGACTTCAACAGTGTGTAGCTAAAAAGAAAATACCTGAGAAAACCAGGACAATGCTCCAGATTATTCACTTCAGTCTATTCAAGTTCCTATGAAAGATAAGAAATGTCATTGGGCTTCCATTTTTACTTGACTGAAACACTATGGAGAAAGATTTCCCAACAATACATATGTGAAGATTTAGTGAGGACTCCAGTTGGCAAATCAATATGGTGACAAAGTTCTTTTAAAATCAGCTGAATACTAAAAGTCAAGTTTATTCCTGTTGTATTACCTTTTTCTCTTCTTAAGCCAGCTACAAATGATAATGAGTAAACTGCAGAGGGCAAATAGCATGCATTAAAACTGAGCAAAATATTCAGAGAAAACTGCTTCAGTTAGTTAAATATCTAGACACTGTGTGCAATATGCTTTTTTTGAGTTACTTCTGTGATAAGAGATGGTGATAGTGAATCTTTTTGACAGGACACTATTATGATTAATGCCAGATAAGGTGTTTTCTGTAGTTTTAATCATCTGTTTTGGAAGTGAGCTAATGGGTCCTTTTCATTTCTATAGAGCATATTTTATTTAACATTTCCTTTGCATATACAAAAGTGAGGAGTCTCATTAAATATGCATGCAACAGAAACCAGAAATAAAGAATTCAAAGGACAACCATGGGGAGATCTGATTGGGCTAAACACTTCACAGCATTTCTGTAGGGTATTGTAGGTTCTCTTTTGGATTAGAAAAGTTTGTGACTAGGATATAATGACTTTTTATTCCCCAGGAAACTCTCTCTCTTTTTGTCTTAGTCACTTTTTTCTTATATGACTAATGATTTTATTCAAATGAAAGCCATAAATGTTTCACTCAATAAGTTACAAAAAGAACAGTATTTCAAGCTTTGAAGTATTACCGGACTAGAGAGAAAGAAGGCAAAAGAAAAAGAATGTGGCCACTTTGCTCTCCTCAGTGACCAAATAGCTATATGAAAGTTACTTATTCTAGTTATCATAAAGGCTTGCTTCAAAGAAGTTTTTTTTGAAGCTTGAGTATATTGTGACTGAGAATAGAATAGATATGTGGAGCCTATAGTCAGGATTGGGAAAGATTAGAAAAGAGCTGTCTGGATAGAAATCTATCCAAAGATTTCATTGTTGTTAACTGGTTTCTTATTTTAGACTCTTCCTCTTCAAGTAGGTATGTAAACAATAGATTTGGAAATCTAGATGTTTAGCAAATATTTTTTTTGATTTGTGCATCTAACTGCGGTAGGATTAATACAAATAGCAGCCTAATATTAGAAGCTTGTAGATTGTATGGAGACAGCTCCAGTCTAGGGTAACATTTTGTGCACTAGCTCTACTTTTTCTCTACTCTTTCCTATTTGTACCAACATTTCAGGGATCTAGCAGTATTTACTTCTCAACTTTTAATGCACCTGAACTCCAATACTGTAGTTTCTTACCCAGACACCCAATGAACCTGAGAGTCTATGCTGAAAGTCCTGTTGTGAGACAAAGGAAAGGAACTATGAATATAAATACTTTTTAATTAGGTGAATAACATGGATTAATGAGTTTCTCTTATATATGGGAAGAAGAACACTTCTATACCTCATATATAATGCATGTAAACTTATAGCATGTTAATTAGTGATAGTCACATTTGATATAGGTAACTTAAGAAAGACAGCTCTCCTGCTATGCAAGACAGGCAAGAAACTTGTTTTGAGTGAGAAGTGGTATAAATTATATGGAAGTTTTATCTCTGCTAGTCAGTATATCCCATCTTTAAGATCTAATCAAACAAGTAAGTAGAGGGATCTTAGAATAAGAAAAGCTTCAGTTATATTCTGGGTAGATGCTATTCTAGCCAGAGAAAAACATTGTTGAAATAAATTATTTAAAGCAGAAAATATTAAAATAAATCATTTAATAAAGTGGTACTCAATATTTTAAACATTGTATTCAAATACTGAAATAGAAAAAGTATCAGAATCATAGAAACACAGAATCACAAAATGCTTTGTTTTGAAAAGGACCTTCAAAGTTCCTCAAGTTCCAATCCTCTTGTGGGGCAGGGACATCTTCCACTAGATCAGGCTGCTCAAAGCTGCCTCCAACTTGGCCTTGAATGCTTCTAGGGATGGGGCATCCAGAAGTTTGTTGGACAGCTGTTGCAGTTTCTCACCACACTCGTCGCAGAGAGTTTACCCTTTACATCCAATCTAAACCTACTCTCTTTTAGTTTAAAACTCTTGTTTCTTGTCCCATCACTTGGTAAAAAGTCTCTCTCCATTTTTTGTATAAGCTCCCTTTATATACTGAAGGGCTGTCAAAAGACCTCCCCAGAACCTTTTCTTCTCCACGTTGAACAGCCACAACTCGTTCAACCTTTCTCACAAAAGAGGTATTCCTGCCCTCAGATAATCTTTGTGGTGCTCCGCTAGAACCACTCTTTCTAAATCTTTCTTGTCCTGGGGACCCCAGAGCTAGATACAGTATTCAGGTCTCAAAACAGCAGGGATGGAAAATTGCCCCCCTTCTTGGGCTGCCCAAAGAAGGAAAGCTAAAAAAATTGTTTTCTTTTGTCTGGAAGAAAGATAAAATTTTTATAATATCCAGGCTAAGGTCATAAACCTTGATGTATTTTTTTTTTTTAATGAAAAATATCCTATTTTTATGTATAAGAATGGTATATGCAGGCTGTATTTCACAGCATAGTCAGATGGGGATTTAATATCTCCTCCCACCTCCAAAGAATACCACAGCATGAATAGGAATAGTCCTATACTTAGACTTCCTGTTGATACCTGAAGTATCTGACAGTATCCCATGCCAAGAATATATTCTGGGCCAAATGGACTGTTATTTTGTTTCATCATGGTAATAATTATATGCCAAATCTTTCATAGTCACATTGTATAAAGCTCTTCATTAAATATTTGCAACGTTTTCAAGCCAAACAGACTCAGAAATCTTCAGCCTGAAAGTTCTCTCTGTGTCTTAATATTTCCTCCACTGAATACTCAAACTATTGTAGACATTGGGGGTACATTTTTATTTCAGCTGTAGTATGCAACATTGGTGACATTTTAAAGGTTTAATTAAAGAATACTTATTATAGCAGAATTCCATTGAAAGTACTGGATGACAAAACCCTAGTGCTATAAAATTAATTGCACCACTAATATGTAGCTGAAACAAATAGAAAACTTGAACTCAAAGAAACAACTCATTAATCTTCAACCAGCTCTACTGTGGTAGCTGAATCACTTCTGTATCTGTATCAAGTTACGTAAGAAAACAAAAAAAAGCTAAAGCCTTCTGTTTAAGCAAGAAAAATCACTGTGCAGAACAGAAATGTATTTTATACAAATTTTTACCACTAAAAAATATTTTCTAAGTTTATTCTTTAAAACCCTAAAATTCAATTTAAAAAAATAGTTTTATTATATTTTAATGACAAAATGAAAGCCTTTCTTTTCTCCCTTCTTTTCTCAAAAAGCTATGTCTATTTTTTAAATTGATAGTAGTGACTGCTTTATAGATTAAATGATGTATATAGTACCTCCTGGAGAATTGTGGAATAAATTTATAGGTCACTTTTAATACAGAGAGGTAACGGCATACTTAGAGAATGCTGTACCACCATAGTGATAAGCCTGTTTTAACTTTTGTTATTACTATTGCAAGTTATTACAGATTCTTCTTTAGTAAATCAGTAATAAATTAAGAAGAGCTACAAACTGCTAAAGTTTTGAGGTTTTTTTCTTTTTCTTTACAAATTTTTCTCACAAATCCTTTATGATGCTAGACCTTGATGTTGACTAAAACATGTTCAACAGCTCAGTTCAATATGAAAGATAAAAGAGGAAAAAATTACCAAAAACTTCATCTAGTTTTTCATCTATGTACAAAGTCATAGGATCATAAAATCATAGAATAGTTGGGGTTGAAAAGGACTTTAAGATCATCTAGTTCCAACACCTCTGCCATGGGCAGGAACACCTCACACTAAACCATGCCACCCAAGGCTATGTCCAACTCCGCCTTGAACACCGCCAGCAATGGAGCATTCACAGCTTCCCTGCGCAAAACATTCCAGTGCCTCACTACCCTTACAGTAAAGAATTTCTTCCTCATATCCAACCTAAACTTCCCCTGTTTAAGTCTGAACCCATTACCCCTTGTCCTATCACTACAGTCCCTAATGAAGAGTCCCTCCCCAGCATCCCTATAGGCCCCATTCAAATACTGGAAGGTTCCTATGAGGTCTCCACACAGCCTTCTCTTCTCCAGGCTGAACAGACCCAACTTTCTCATCCTATCTTCATAGGCAGGTGCTCCAGTCCCCTTATCATCTGCAGGGCCCTCCTCTGCATGTGTTCCAAAAGTTCCATGGCCTTTCTATTTTGAGGACATCAGAACTGCACACAATACTCCAAGTGAGGTCTCACAAGAGCAGAGTAGAGGGGCAGCATCACATGCTTCCACCTGCTGGTCACGCTCTTTTTGATGCAGCCCAGGATGCGGTTGGCTTTCTGGGCTGCAAGCACACACTTCCGGCTCATGCTCATTTTCTCATCGACCAACACCCCAAGTCCTTCTCTGCAGGGCTGCTCTCAGTCTCCCTTCTGCCCAACCTGCGGCTGCACCTGTGATTGCTCCGCCCCAGGTGTATGACCTTGCACTTGCCATGGTTAAACTTCATCAGGTTGGCATCAGTCCACCTCACAAGTGTGTCATGCCCTCTCTGGATGGCATCCCATCCCTCCAGCGTATCAACCTAACCACATAGCTTGTTGTCATTGGCAAACTTGCTGAGGGTGCTCTCAATCCCACTGTCCATGTCACTGACAAAGATGTTAAACAAGACCAGTCCCAACAGCAATCCCTGAGGGACACCACTCATTGCTGGTCTCCAGCTGGATATTGAGCCATTGAGAATAACTCTTTGCGTGCAGCCATCCAGCCAGTTCTTTATCCACTGAGTGGTCCACCTATCAAATTGATGTCTCTCCAACTTAGAGACAAGGATGTCATGTGAGACAGTGTCAAAAGCTTTGCACAAGTCCAGTTAGATGTCATCAACTGCTCTACCCCTGTTCATCAGTTCTGTAGTCCCATCATAGAAGGCCACCAGACTGGTCTGGCAGGATTTCCCACTAGTGAAGCCATGCTGCCTATCACCAAGCACCTTGTTGGTTTTCATGTGCCTCAGTATGCCTTCCAAGAGAATCTGCTCCAAGATTCTGACACAAAGGTGAGGCTGACTGGTCTGTAATTCTGTGGCTCATCCATTTTCCCCTTCTTGAAAATGGGGGTTATATTCCCCTTTTACCAGTCATCAGGAACTTCACCTGACTGCCATGATTTTTCAAATATGATGGACAGTGGCTTAGGAGCTTCATTTGCCAGCTTCTTCAGGACCTGCAGATGGATTTCATATCAATATACCTTGACATTGCTCAAAATTCTTAAACATAAATCCCAGTAACTATAATTGTAGTTGCTATCATAACCAATAAATGATATTATCTTCCCAAGGCACATTTAAAACTGTGTCTCTGATGTGCTTCACAATATTAAATTTTTAAAAAGCCACTGCAGGTTTTGTCATCCAAATTAAGACATTTCAACCTGCTTTAATTTCTGAGAATATGAAATTAAGACTTTCTGTGTACTTTGAACTATGACAGTTTCAAAATCAGAGGTGAAGATGTACAAAATCTCAAACTAATTTTAGTAGTTCTCATTCAGATAATGAGTGCTCAGTCTTATATAATTTGACCTCCAATTTCAAAGATGTTGCATACATTATATATAACATAAACATAATGTGAACAATAAAAAGGGAGAGGACACAAGGAATATGACTCCTGGCTGTGCAGAAATTTTAAAAGTAACTCACTACTTAAGAAAAAATCTATTCTGAAGTACCATGCAGCCTTATGAGAACTTCTGGGAGAAGCATTTCGTCAGAGGATCAGACCTGGAATTTATGTAGGGAAGGAGAATGAGAAGCAGTGACATATACAAGGAAGCAGCCAACATGTAGTATGGCACTAGTGACAGAGGAATCTTTAAAGCATGAGTGCTTGTTGCTGCACATGCTTAAATCAGATGTGGATACTTCTGGACTTAGCTGTCTCTGAATGAATGTTCTGGAGCATGAGGACAGAAAAGGACTGAAAGAAAATGTTTTGGCATTGAAGGGACAAGAAAATTAAAGCATTCGCAGAACTAATCTTTAGTAGGAGTGTTATCTGAAGTTCTGTGGGTAATAGAGTAAAACAGGAAGCTAAGACAAGCAAGATGCAAGGAAGTGCAGCATAGACCTGAAAGGTCTCAACAATGTGTACCTTAAGCTGATCTAAGAATTCTAAAATTCAACAGTATGGCTCAAAGTGAGGATTAGAGTACAAGACTGATGGCCAAGGAATTCTGTATTAGTATGTCCTCTGAATTTTAGGTGATCCTCTTGAAAGAAAGGATTTTTAATTACACCACTGACTAAACTAGAATTTACTACACTTCTGGAACAATACATTGAAACCCTTGATACATTGTTTTCTTTCTTTCTTTCTTTCTCAGTCATGTAACTGTATAATTGTCTTGCCTTTACAGAAATCAGCATCTTATTGCTTATTAACTAATTTACAGTGATGCTGACTTAATAGCAGTTATATCTATTTGAAAGTCAACATTGCAGTTTCATTCCGTTTTTAGTCAGGACATTACTATTTGTGCTTTTACACACGTGAGTATACTGTAGAGTACCCCAGTCAATATTCTATCAGAATACGACAGGCCATAGCCTTTTACTAGCAATGGCACAGAATTTCAGGCAGGTCTGGTCTTGCCTTGGCAAGTTTTAGCTTTTTTGAACAATGAGCTAGTGACCAATTGACCACTGCCTTGCTTCAGGTGAAGATCTATAAATGGCTCCTGTTGTCAAGTATGACCAGCTGTGGGAGTCATGGCACAGCAAATCATTACTCCTTTCTGTCTGTTGAGTTTGCCTCTTAAATAGCTTCCATATTTTAGCTGGGAGCCAGCTGGTACCCCACTTTGGTACCCTAGGGTGAGACTGCCCTGCATAAACACTGCCATACCTCCTTCTGCAAAGCCTTGAGGCTGCTGACTATTTGCTGAGTTTGGCTTCCCCATTCTGCCTGGGAAAGCCACCTCAATTGCCTCAGGTCCTAGAGTGCTGCTAGAAGGGGGAGAGTAACTTGTGAGAGAAGGGGTAGTTGGACCAAGGATAATTGCTGTATTTTTATTAGACTGATATTTGTGAGGCTGACAATAAATAATTCTTGACTCCACGTGTAAGATGTATTCCATTCTTGCCAATAATGGGATTTGAGGGTTAAAAAGGAAAGAGTCATAGATTTATGAGGGCTAAAGATGGGGTATTTCAGGCAACTAGCTGAGACCTGAAGGAAAACATGGATTCCTGTGGTCTTCAAATGGACACTGTAATGTAGATGAAAGCATGAACTGCTAATGAAAGAGACAAAAAATGTAATTGAAATACCTCTTTATTTTTTTTTTTTTTGGGGGGGGGGAGTGAGGAACAAAACGAGTTATAGCAGATGTAGATTATTTTATTTTCTTTTCAATTCCTGATCACTTCAGATGATGCACTACATTTAATTCAAACAGTAAGCTGAGTACTCTCAGGCACTGTTAAAACGGAAGCAGAGCTGCATCTGACATGGGAAAAGGAGCCTTCCATACACGAGCACAGAGACTAAAGCAGTATGAGTGGAGCTGGAAGATGACAGTGACTAGAGCTGAATTCGTGAGCCAGAAATCCAGGAAATGTTACCTGTTTCTCAGGTACAATGGCTCATGTTTCTACTAGGTTTCTAATACTCTCTTGATAAACAATTAGATACTTTTTTTAGACTTTATTATGGTGAGAATATTTGTACATGACTATAAATTAAACTTCAACAATGATAACACAACAAACTCATAGATCATAGAAGGGGAAAACTGGTTGGGCAAATCTGACTTGGGACTAAACTAATAAAACAGAACCAGGATAAATTCTCAGACTTTACAGGTGGTGAAATGGAATCTGTGGGGGAAAAATGTGAAAAAATAAGGTGTGGTGGAGTGGTGGGTTATTAGGAGTTTGTGACTAATGCTTGATATAAAATCAGTAAAGCAAGACAGAGAGATGGCTGGCTGTTTGGTCACGACAGAGAGAAGGGAATATGTAAGTTATACCAAACCATGTAATTGAGGCTGCTCAGTGATTCCTCTCAAGCAATGCTACTTCTGATCATAGCAACTTCAAGCAGGATGTATTGCTGATATGTCCATTTATATGACTACCCTTATTCTGCAACATGGTGTACTTTTTCTGCCACTAGTGAGAGATCATTCAACATAGACAAAGCCCACACCAGGACACTCTAACAGAATTGCAGGCAATTCCGTCTAATAAGAATGGTTAAAATAAAGCTAGATTTCTGTCACGTGTAATACAACACTAATTGCCAAACACCTTTCATTTAGGGGATGATCTTTTATTTCTTTGAATTACTAACTTAAATGACTATTCTGTATTGTAAGGAATGCACTTTCTTCTCCTGAGTACAAAATTATGAACTAGACTGTGGTGATGTTTGTGGATCAGCCAAAAATTTACAAAGCAATAATAGCTGTCAGCAGACTTTTTCAATGTAGAATTCAGCCTGCTTAGCAAAAACTGGACCATACTATTGAACTGCATACAAAAAAGGTGATCAGAATTCCATGTTTGAACTCTTGACTTTTAAACTATAAAATGACTGTGGGTTCACTATTGATCTTTGAGACCCAGATAGGGAAAGTAACACAATAAGAAGTGGTTCACTATAATGTCTGTGGAGGGTTGACCCTGTCTGCACACCAAGTGCCCACTAAAGCCACTCTATCACTCACCTCCTCAGCTGGACAGGGGAGATAAAATATAACAAAAGGCTTGTGGGTAGAAATAAGGACAGGGAGATATCCATCACCAATTACTGCCAATGACAAAACAGATTCTACTTGGAGAAATTAGTTTAATTCATTATCAATCAAATAGAAGGCTAATAAGAAAATAAAACCAAACATAAAAATACTTTACCCACCCCTCTTGTCTTCCTGGCCTCAACTTTATTCCTGATTTTCTCTACTTTCTCCCCTTCCAACAGTGTAAAGGGAGAGAGAATGCTGGTTGAGGTCACTTCATCACGTGTTGTCTCTGCCTCTCCTTCCTCAGGGAGAACTCCTCATACTGTTTCCCTGCTCCAACGTGGGGTTGCTTGTACTGGAGATGGTCCTCCATGGTAATCCAAAGAGTCTTTCCCAGCAAACCTCCTTCAGTGCAGGGTCCTCTCTCCACAGGGCTGCAGGTCCTGCCAGGAGCCAGTTCCAACACAGGCTTCCCACAGGGTCACAGCCTCCTGCAGGCATCCTCTTGCTGCAGTGTGGGGTCCTCCACAGGCTGCAGGTGGATATCTGCTCCCCAGTGGACCTCCATGGTCTGCAGGGAAACAGCCTGGCTTGCTATGTATGGTCTGCACCACGGGAGGGGGATCTCTACTCTGGTGCCTGGAGCACCTCCTCCCATTCCTTCTTCACTGACTGACCTTGGTGTCTTCAGAGCTGTTCCTCTCACATATTCTCACACTTCTTTCCTGGCTGCTGTTGCACAGAGCAGCTTTTTCCCCATCTTAAATATGTTGTCCCAGAGGCACTACTACTGTCACTGATGCGCTCAGCCTTGACTAGTGGCAGACCCACAGGGGAGCTTGCTGGCATTGGCTGTATCAGACATAGGAAGCTTCTAAAAGCTTCTCACAGAAGCCAAGCCAAAACTTGCCACACAAACCCTGCACAATGGGCTACTCATAGTAAACTGAAGATACTGACTATGTGTACTTTAAGGGTGGTGAGGCACTGGAATGGGTTGCCCAGGGAAGTTGTGAATGCTCCATCCCTGGCGGTGTTCAAGGCCAGGTTGCGCAGAGCCTTGGGTGGCATCGTTTGGTGTAAGGTGTCCCTGCCCATAGCAGGGGGCTGGAACTAGATGATCATAAGGTCCTTTCCAGCCCTAACTACTCTTTGATTTTATTCTATCTGTGTGAATGAATATTCTTTATTTCAGAAGTACAATAGCTATGTATGCAATATACAGCTCTAAGTACAAGTATGTATCCTACAGTTTTCCAAACCCTCTTGTGAAACTAGCACAAATGGAAACCTTGACAGTGATGTAAAGGTCTGAGAACAACTAAAAGAGTAGTTGTGGGTATTCAGTCCTAAATAGGCATTGATGAGTAACATAGTTATCTATGTTTACAAATGTTTCATTTCACCCAAACCATATTGTTGCTTAAGGTGAACATGTAATCACAAACAACAGTTATTTCTATTTTATAACATTTGAAATTAAAAAAATACTAAGTTGTTTGGGGTTTTTTTATTGGTTAGGTTTATTTTTTATCTTTTTTTAAGATATTATATTATAGTGATTTTACCATTGAAATTCAAAAAGATACATTGAAATGTATTTACACAGCACCTATGGATTAAATAAATTAATTTTAAGTTTAGCAGTTTCCAGAAATGAAACTTCTGGTGCTTGTTTTGTGCTTCTCTAGAAAACAAAGTTCCCACTACACAAGCAACAAATGTTCTATCAGTTCTCTGACGCTGTTCAGTCAAGTAAGTAATATAGTAAAAAACAAAACTGAAACTTTGAAAGGAGAAAGAGATATTTGACTGCTTAGACTGAAAATAGCAGGATATTTTACTTTTTCTCCTTCCTTAAACTTCCTTATTCACTTTATATAGTTTAAACCAATTCAGGATTGAAGTAGTTTATTAATTTATTAGTGGCACATAAATAACAGGTAATCAGTGAGCCAAACATTCAGGATCAAATTCAGTAATAGAACAAACAAGCCATGGCATCTGGAAGGTTAATGCAGTGTTTATAAATTTCTAACCACCCATCTATGATCCTAAGCAATACTTATCAAGACATGTGCATTCACACAGACAGGCAGACGGACGCGCTGTCACAGAACATCTGGGCTACAAGAAGACTCCTCCCACACACGGTGTGGTCCCCTAATAGTAAGCACCTGTACTAGAGATGTGGATGCTCCAGCTTTATGTTCTGCTATCTATAAGAAGCTAATGCACATGCTGGTGGGAAAGCCCTGCATGAGGCCTTATACACCCGCATAAGGAGCATATTTTTTCCCCAGGAAAAAAGCAGAAAATGAAAATAGATATTTTATCAGAGTAAATTTATGGTCACTAAAGGTTTATTACACAACAAAAACTGCTGCAATCTGTCATTTGATGTTCAAGCTTGTGCAACAACTTTTTTCAATGAATTTTTCTTATTTGCTGAGAAATTCTGCAAGTGAGGTGTTTCACTCTGTTAGTCCTGAAAAAATGGTAATCTTGAATCATGCTCTCAAATACTAGTTACCTCTATTAACCGTACCTTAGAAAAAAACTGTGAGCAATTTTCTTGCTTGAAAAACTACTTCTGTATCAGCTCTAGTTTTACAACTGCAATTTCAAAGGATTTAAGGTAGAAATAAGTATTTTCATTGATTAAAACTGTTTAAACCATTTCTCAACTTTATCATATTTATCATATTAAAACTTTCTGATATCATAAAGGAAGAACTGTGAAGTAAATTGAAAACTAAGTGCAATAGGAAAGATTCAGAAAAGGAGATAATTGAAAGTTATTTTGTCATAAAAGTGAATCTTCTTTAGAAACATTTCACTGCAAAGTAGAAAAGATACACACTATTGTACTGGAACTGCTTGGCATAGAATAATCTTTCTTCATTCAGAGCAGCCACTATGGCGCTGTGTTTTGGATTTGTGACCAAAACAGTCTTGATAAGCGTCGTGGTTTAAGCCCAGCCATAAATCAGCCACAGCTTGTTAGCTCCCCCGCTCCTTTCTCCCCCCACTCCCAGAGGGAGGGGGAGGAGAATCAAAAGAATGTAACTCCCACAGGTTGAGATATGAACAGTCCACTAACTAAGGTATAACACAAACCACTGCTGCTAGCACCAATAATAATAATGACAAGGGAAACAACAAGGGAAGAAAATATAGCCATTCACCACCTGCCGACAAATACGCAGCTCAACCAAGCAGTGATCTAACCCTTCCGGGGCCCTGCCCCACTTTTAACATCCTGGACATGATGTGCAGTGGTATGGAATACCTCTTTGGCTAGTTTGAGTCAGGTGTCCTGTCTCTTCTTCCTCCCGGCTTCCCCTTCTCCCTGGCAGAGGATGAGACTCAGAAAGTCCTTGGTCAGACTAAACATTTGAGCAGTAACTAAAAACATCGGTGTTATCAGTGCTGTTACCACGCCAAAACTCAAAAACACAGCACTGCACCAGCTTCTAAGAAGGAGAAAAAAATGACTGCTACTGCTGAACCCAGGACAATAACACATTAATGTTTTAGCAACCACTTAGCAGTGCTTGCACAGTATCAAGGTCTTCTCTGTTTCTCACTCCATCCTACACCGCCAGGACAGCTGGCCTAACTTGGCCAAAGAGATATTTCATACTAAATGACATCATGCTTAGCAATAACAACTTGGGAGTGTAGACTTTCCAAGGTAGTCACTGCTTAGAGGGTGGCTGGATATGGGTCTGCTTGTCGGAGATGATGGCTGACTGTCTTCACTACTTCACTTGCTTGTTTGTTTCCTCTTTCCTCATTTCCTCACTGAAAAGTCTTTTTCTTGACTTACAAGCTTTTCCTGCTTTTGTGCTTTTGCTTGTGTTCCCCATCCTGCGGTACAGGGGAAGGGAGAGACCAGCTGAGTTGATGTTTTATTGCTGGCCAGGATCAACCCACCACCACTATGTAATTCTACCTCAGTAGTGGAAAGAGTTCTTGCCTTCTGTAAACCTTTAGTACTCTGTATAAAGTAGCTAGAGGTTTTAAAGCTGAACTTAAATTTTTTGGTACTGTGTTTGTAAACACATGCATAGACACATATTCACATATACTTACAGATATTCAGATGTAGTGTATTACTTGACACTGATAAGAAATGCCACTTAAAAACACTGTTCTGAGCCTGTTGGTTTTGAAAATAAACTTAATATAATTCTGGAATTAAAATACATGCTGTGTTGCATTGGATATTTTCAAAACACTTTTTATGATAAAATGTTATCTCTTGTCCTTACATAGAGGTTGATCTTCATTTTCATCAACAGAAGATGAATATCCCAGAGTAATAAAGATGCATTTAGGGTCTTCAGTTTCCAACAAAGAACAATAATGGATCTGAAGAGATGGCTGATGTCTAGAAGCTGTAGGACTGGGGATTCAAGGAAAGGATGTTTCAAGACAGAACACACAGCTGCTCCCTCAATCCACTCCCCTACCAGTTTCTGTTTAGTTATTGCTGAAGGAAACTTGTAACCATTTAGCTTCTGAAGTTGATGAAAATTTGTGGCAGGCTATTTTTTCATTAAATATCAGAAATTTTTTAGTACATCCCCTTTGAATATTTGGAATGTTGCTCTTCACTTTTCTAGGTTTATTTCTCTCATCTCAGCAACTTAAGATTTGTGTTAATATGTCTCTTTAAAAATATATATCCTACAATTAACATAGTTTTCTATTGAGTATCAGCGGAGCAGAAAGTATTGCAGTACTGTGGAAGCGTTTCTTTTTGAGGATGGACATGTGAGCAATCCAGCCTTTAACTTAGTCTCACTCCAGTAGTGAGCAGAAGGCTTCCCAAGCAGCTGAGAAGGTTAACAGAGGACGCCTACCTGCCAACAGAACAGGAGGCTGGCCTGGAGAAAACGCTGGGCAGGGCATCCCTAGGGCCGGATCTGCTTGCCGCAAAGCAGGCCTTGCTTGCAGAGCGGAGGAGCAGGTGTTAGCCTGTCACTATAGACATTTCATAAGCTGCAGCCAATAATTAAGTGGTTGCTAACACCCGGCTAAGAGGTGTTGGCTAATCAGATGTTATCGAATGTTCCACTATTCTGAAACTTTTCTATAAAAGGTGGTGTTTGCGTACAATAAATTGTCAACACCTGATCACATTGGTCGTTGTTGCATTGGCCTTGATCTCCCGCACAATACCATTTTATAGTTTCTACATTCAAAATAGAATTAAAAATCCTAGTAACATTGAGCATTTTAAAGATTGTTGTTGTCACTTCGAAAAATATCATCAGGTTTAACAGACTGAGAGAGTTTCATAAAGCGTCTCCACTGAATTAACACCTAAATATATGGCTTCATTCTTCTGCAGACACATGGTTGGAAGAAATTTCATAATGCAGAACCACAAATATTGCATGTCTTCGAGGAGGGCTTTAAGAACACTAATTAAACAAGTAAAATTACATTTTATTTTTTTAGTAATCAAACATTTACTTCATTTAATGTTTAGTCATCAGTCTTATGCAATACAGCCAGTGATATTTTTGTGGCATAGCTACTTTCATAAGGGTGTTTTTAATTTACTGCCCTACAGTATCCCTTCTCATAGGTTTTTCTTGCAATTGTTTGCACAACCATGAAGTACTGCATTCTCTGTATTTTTAAATTATGAAATATGTAGAATATTCTTTTCCATTAATCTGTACTTATTACCTGAAAACTTACAATACCAGAGATGCAAATAAATGTCAAGGAAAAAATACTTCATGTGAACAGCAAACATGTTTGAGAAGCAAATATTCTTCACGTTCATAAGAAGTATGCTGTGCTATAAGATCAACTCACTTTTTCTTATAATTATTTTGTTAATTACTAGGTATTAGGTCACTTGGCTCTGACTACTATGTTTTAGCAAAAATCTATTGTGTGTCTCCTCTTCAGCAGCTCTAAACTAATCTCAGAACTAGCAAAGCCATCCTTCACATCTATACAGTCATAGAATCATAGAATGGCTTGGGTTCTAAGGGACCTTAAAACTTATCTAGTCAAATTCCCCTGCCGTGGGCAGGGGCACCTTCCACTAGACCAGGTTGCTCACAGCCTCATCCAGCCTACCCTGAACAGTGCCAGGGATGGGGCATAATCAGAGTGAAACACAGATAATTCAAGGTATGGACGTGACCCGATGATATCAGTCCACATGAGGATGAATTTAACAAATACCTGCTGGAAGTCAAATATTTTACTCAGAAAGGCAATATCTTGTGTATTGAATTCCAAACTAAAGAAATTCCAAGGAAACATTTTAGTGTTTTGAAACTTAAACAGTGGTTTCAAGGAACAGTCATGAGAAAAAAAGTTACACCCAAAGGAGGTCCTTTATCATCTGGGGCAGGAGAGACCTTTTTGTCATCTTCTGGTTCTTATTCATTTCACACATACAGACTAAATATTTTCTTTTTTAATTACATGAACAGGACAACCTACACAATGTGTCATGTGAGGTCCTCTATGTAAGCTATGGTTTCTTAAATATC
This sequence comes from Bolborhynchus lineola, assembly GCA_025448015.1. Taxonomy (NCBI): domain Eukaryota; kingdom Metazoa; phylum Chordata; class Aves; order Psittaciformes; family Psittacidae; genus Bolborhynchus; species Bolborhynchus lineola. Next base: position 3,252 of record JAOEHX010016520.1, on the reverse strand, counting down.
AAATATTAAAGAGCTACATATTTGTAGTGTCATCTTTTCTGCTTTTTTTATCACCATAAATGTCTAGGTTTTCAGAAAGAAAATGCCAATTTTTATGTAAGAAATAGGTTTCTGTTATGAGGTTCCAGGCAGCAACTAGGCTGATTGGCAGGGATTTATACTGGATGTCATTTGCAGATGCTTAATGGAAATTGTGGCTGATCCAAGCCGCAGCAAAGTGATTTACCTTAAGGCATCAGGCTGCTCCCTGCTTATTTCCTCGCAATCTTTGTAAGTACATATTTTATCAGAACTTATATAAGACTGTCCTGGTTTCAACTGGGATAAAATTTTTTTCCTAGCACCTGGTGCAGTGCTGTGCTTTGGCTTTAGTCAGAGAACAATGCTAATAACACACCACTGTTTTAGTTGTTCCTCAGTACCACTTACGCTGATCAAGGACTTTTCAGTCGCTCATGCTCTGCCACTGAGGAGGGGGATAAGAAGCTATAAGGGAACAGAGAGAGGATACCTGACCTGAGCTAGCTAAAGGGGTATTCCATACTGCAGCATACCATGCGTGGTATTTAAACCGGGGGGAGTTACGCAGTAGAGAATGATCACTGTTGGGGGATGAGTTGGGGATTGGTCAGCAGGGGGTGAGAAATCGTGCTGCGCATTACTGATGTTATGTTGGGTTACGGTTTCTTTTTTGCTTGTCTTATCTCTCTCTTTTCATTACTTTTTTTCATAATAATAATAATAAGTAGTATATTATATCTTATTTTAATCTATAGTGTGTGTATATATATAAATATATATATATACACCTTATTTTAAACTGTTCTTATCTCAATCACAGGTTTTACCATTTTTCCACATCCATTGTGGGATGGGGAGGAGTGAGCAAGCATCTGTGTAATACTTAGTTGCCACCTAGGGTTAAACCATGACAAAAACTTTTTTTGGAAATATCTCCTTTCAGAAAGATCTTCAAAATATGATTTGTTAGTATGTTTTCATGCCTTTATCGGAAATCAGATAGTATACTGGTAGGTAGACAGTTCAGTGTCCATTCTTTTTAAGAGAATGTTACCTTTGAGATATTAAAGTGAATATCCATTGTGAGATAACATAACCTTTTAATTTCTGACAATGGCTAACTGTAATTGGGTAATTATTTTAACAGTACAGAACTGATCAAAAACTGTTTGATTGATTTGTCTGTCTACATCACTCATAAGTTATCATTTCGTGGCCCAAATGCTGCTTTTCCTTTGAATCACATTCTTAGTCTTCTGTACCATAAAATATGGTTTGTTTTTTTTTTTTTAGGGGTGAAATATTAACTTTCTGAGACCTTGTCCCCTGGTAATACTTAACTAGGGCATCTATTATTGTAATGTTGTTAGACTTCTTAGTAACTTACTGCTTCATCTCCCTCAACTGTTTTTCACCTGACCAGGCCAGTTAATTCTATAAATACATGTGATGGCATTATTCAAAAAAGATTTTTACCACAATAGGTTGCACTTTATCCTGAAATTTTGTATGATTAGAATTTTGAAAAGGAATTCACCCACTGCTGTGTTTGCTATATATTTATTTATAAGTAGATATACAGTAAAAAAATCTTGACATTCTACATTATGCTATTTATAAGATCTTGTCCACTGCTAAAGGACATGGATTTGTGGTGTTAGTATCACTGTTGATTCAAAACCAATTCCCTGAAAACCAGGGTTATGCACTGTTTCTCAGTGACAAGGGTTTTCATGTCATATTTGAAAACTCATCCCTCAGCAGATTTAGATGAAATACTTAAAAAACAGTTTATTTTTTAACCTACATAATGTGAAAACAAATGCATCACTTTTGTAATACAAAAAATATGCATGTATAATGCCTTATATATTCATTCCCTCTTCAATATTAAATCAGGAACTATAGAAACTAAGTAGAGAAAACAAACGGTGTGTATGAACCAGATGAAATAATTCATTTAAATTTATATAAGAAAAGAAAGCTTGCTTTCAGGTGCACACCAAAACACACATCAAATCCTTTGTCACTATGAACTAGTGCAATGCTCAGTCTTTCTGAACTGTGAGATTTTACAAAAGGATAATATAGCTATATTCTATTCAGCTTATTGTAAACCAATGTAATAAAAATACTTATATAGGAGAGCTCATTATTATCTGCTCAATAATTCAAGATACTATATTTCAAATTCTGAATAGATTCTGATAGCAAATGTCAACTGGTTTTGACATTTTAGATCGGATATATTGCTTGCCATAAAGTGGCAAAGTACTTCTATGCATAATTTAATCCAAAAAATCATGGCCACTGGGTAAACAAGGACATATAAAGGTACATGATAATACAAAAAATACCCTTGACATGTAAGTTAACATAAAAACATATAATAAAAATGGGTTTAAGTTTATATAATAGAAAAATCTATCAGACTTAATGCAGAATATTATTTTCATATATTAAAAATCCTAACAACAACAACTTGCAGTCGTAGCATTTATCAAGTACAATTTGGTGACTTTTCTGATATTAAAAACAGACACAAAAGTACTTGTTGGCATGACACCAAGCTGTGTGATTTGGTTGATACAGTGGAGGCAAGGAATACCATAAAGAGGGACCTTGACATGCTTGTGAGGTGGGCTGATGCCAACCTGATGAAGTTTAACCATGACAGGTGCAATGTCCTACACCTGGGGCGGAGCAATCCCAGGCACAGCTACAGGTTGGGCAGAGAAGAGATTCAGAGAAGCCATGCAGAGAAGGACTTTGGGGTGTTGGTTGATGGAAAAATGAACATGAGCTGACTTCAGTGTGCGCTCGCAGCCCAGAAAGCCAACCGCATCCTGGGCTGCATCAAAAGGAGTGTGACCAGCAGGTTGAGAGAGGTGATCCTGCCCCTCTCCTCTGCTCTCATGAGACCTCACTTGGAGTATTGTTTGCAGTTCTGGTGTCCTCAACATAAAAAGGACATGGAACTCTTGGAACAAGTCCAGAGGAGGACCACAGGGATGATGAGGGGATTGGAGCATTTCCTGTATGAAGACAGGATGAGAAAGTTGTGTCTGTTCAGCCTGGAGAAGAGAAGGCTGTGTGGAAACCTCATAGCAGCCTTCCAATATCTGAAGGGGGTCTATAGGGATGCCAGGTAGATACTCTTCATTAGGGACTGTAGTGAGAGGACAAGGAGTAATGGGTTCAAACTTAAACAGGGGAAGTTTAGGTTGGATA
>JAOEHX010016516.1:4965-18715 GCA_025448015.1 Bolborhynchus lineola | reverse complement strand
GCTGAGAAAGTTGGGGCTGTTCAGCCTGGAGAAGAGAAGGCTGTGTGGAGACCTCATAGCAGCCTTCCAATATCTGATGCTGGAGATGGACCCTTCATTAGGGACTGTAGTGATAAAACAAGGCGTAATGGGCTCAAAGTTAAACAGGGGGAGTTTAGGTTAGATATAAGGAAGAAGCTTTTTACTGTGAGGGTGTTGAGGCACTGGAATGGGTTGCCCAGGGAAGTTGTGAATGCTCCATCCCTGGCGGTGTTAAAGGGCAGGTTGAACAGAGCCTTGGCTGACATGGTTTAGCATGAGGTGTTCCTGCCCATGGCAGGGAGGTAGGAACTAGATGATCTTAAGGTCCTTTCCAACCCTAACTATTCTATGACTCTATGATCCTATGATTCTATTAAACACCACCTATATTGGGTGATACATGTTAATTGGCAATTATGAAGAGCTGATATATCCAAGAAACACAGGTTTTCATGAAATTTGCATTTTTTTGCAATGCAGCTGTGTCTTTTTTGAGCTCTGTTATTAACACAAAAGATTAAATGTTTAATTTAATGGCCCCATAAGGAACCAAGTTCCCAGAAAACTGTAATCCTAGCAGATAATATTGTTTCTAAGAATTTAACAGAAATATACTTGAAAACTTCCTCTGCATACACAGAGAATTCTCCCTCAAATTTTCCATGTCTCCCCCGTTTTCTGCTTCCTTTCAGAAAATAATCCCAAACACTCAAAATATGACTTGAAAAACTATACAGACTATTTTCAGCATATATAAAGTGGCAATGGCATATGTTGCATTAATATGCACTTAAACCACGACACTTTCAAAGATAATTAGATGAAGTTTGTCTATGGCTATCTGATTGCTGATTTACATATACATAATTTTGTCAAATTTGTTCTTAACGTGTACTAAAAATGTTGTTTTGGTATTTGCTGCGGAAAAAAAGATGCATGAAAAAATGTCAGCAAAAAACCTGTTGCTATTTTACAAGTTTTCAATATATCCATACGTCCCTAGTTTGTAACTCACCCATATATCAAAATTCAAAACTGTGTCAGTGAATAGATTTTAAAATATATAAATCCACTAGTCTTGTTTACACTCTTATATATTATTGTAACTTTCACTTTTTCCATCTCAGTTTCTGACTTTTATGAAAAAAGACAAATGCAACCTCCACTAAAAAGAAAAATAATAGCCCATTTTTTGAAATGAAATGTGGCAGGAGCTCGGGCAACACACAACGACTAATGTAATCGGAATGTTGACAATTTATTGCAGCATAAGTACACTTTATATAGATCATTTTCAAGAAGCTCTAATATTCGGTAGTATCTGATTGGTTAATGTCCCTTAGCTATGTATTAGGAACAATTTAATGATTGGTTAACCATTACCACATGTTCCAAGCTTGTTTCAATCTTGCAGTTATGTTTCAAGGTTACACTTATCAGTTCCTTCTTTTACATCTTCCTCAGCAACTTTCCGTGCCAACTTGCTCAGGCCTTCTGCAGGTACGCATCCTTTAGTAACCTCCAGGCAAGGCTGCAAAGCCTTTGGTTCACTACTCCACGATTGTCAAGTAGCTGTCTGGGTAACTCTCTGGATTGCTCACATGTCCGTGCTCTTCCAGGTACATTCCCACAATGAAATTTTCACCATTCAGCACACACACAAATCCAAACAGACTTTGCATTGTCTACATATTTAACTACATTGATGGGTATTTAAAGAAGAGATTAGGACTGATGTTACTCATATCTCTGGTAGCTGTAGGTTTTTACAGAGGGTTCCTCTTGTGAAAAAGGGGCAAGAAGAAGTGAAAAACAGCTGATCTGAAACAAAGATCTGGATCATTATGTTTAAGGTTAATGCAGCTGCCTTTTGATCTCTTTCCATATAAATGGTTTTCATTCTGACCCTATTCCTTGCTTTACCAACACCGAGATATGAATTAGTCAGGGGACTTCATAAAAGTCTGCTCATGCCCAGAGCTGCTGATCTTCACTTTCTACAGTTCAGTGGCTATTTAATTTTAATTGCTCCCCAAGCTTAGGCCAATTCCGGATGGCAAAAGCAGTGCAAGAATCATTCACTGCTCCTTTGAAGTTTGAAAAGCCTGTTTTCAGGCTGCCTCAGGCTCTCATTTGTACATTTATGTGAAAATGTAAGCTGCTAAGCACGTCTGTTGAACATCTACAACACTAACTTAACAGAAATATCTTGTGAAGTACAGCTGAATTTTTTTTCCTGGGGATTTCATGTTAAGGATCTTAATAAAAATAATTGAAAAATGTAATAAAAATTTAGGAAGGTCCATGCTCATGAGCTTGGATAGGTGTAGATTTCAGATTATATTGCATAATGCCTTCCTTAAACTTCATTGGGGGAATTATTACCTCTGTGTATGGTCCTAAGTGTATGCTACAAGTAAATCACAAGTATACTTTGTCTGTATGTAAATATTTCTCACAAAGCAAAAGCAATAAATGTTGCCTGGTTGATGATTTTGCAAAAAGGTGAGAGAGAAAATTTTTATTCTGTCCCTTCATCCCTCTTTCTTTCCTTGCCAATAGCAAAATTCAAGCTTCATGGGGGGAATAACTTCGAGCTCTGAGAAAACTTAAATAGTCACTGCAGGAAAGCTGAAGCTGGTGGTGGTGCAGAAAATATAACAATTCCCTTGTGGGTGTTTCATAATGGGCAATGCTTTTCAACAGGAAAAGAAGTATGCAGTAGTACCAAAAGATATCTTCTCTTGGAAAAAGAAAGGGCTGCATTAAAATATATATTTGTGCATGCATTGGCACTAAATTAGAAGAGGTACTCGTGCCAGAGGTATGACAACACTAAGATAAATTTTCAATGAAATTAATATAATTATGTACATTTAAAAAAAATATATATTGCCAAATGAAATATATGCTTTCTTTCTTCCCACACAACTGCATGGTATCTATGCTGACCAGACAAAAGTACAGACAAAAGAAAAATGGAGAGCAGAAAATTATTTATGAACATTTGTGTGCCTTAAAGACTGAGCCTGTATTTGCCAAAGCTAAAGCTTAAAAAAAGAGAAAACAAAAAAAAAGCACCACAGAATATGAGTGCTAGGTTCCAAGAAACCAAATTCTGATACAACACACATTCTTTCTAATTCCACATTTCTACAAATAAAAACCCTTCACAAACTTTCTATTTATGTTTCCTTCTCACACTGTGACTGAAAGGAGAGAGTTTCACCATCATCAGAAGTGCTTTGTGATTGGGGAGGTACACATCTGCTGTTTTGAACTTTGTCTCTCTACTTGTTTTCCCAGCATGATGTTCTTCAAAAGAGGCCTTTTAAAATGATAGCAATAGCTGCAAATTGCCCCTTAATATTAGCTAAATACAAGAAAATATAGAAACTACTATGTCTTATCCTGGGTTTCTTTAGCTTACTTCTGAAAAAAAAAAAAAAAAAAATTCTCTGATAATCCCCAAAATAAGTGTCAAATAGGATTAGGGACTTCACACAGTAGCAAAAATTTGTATCAAATACTCTGTTTGATTACCCTCTCAACTTTAACATTATTCTTGTCTTAAAATTATAATAGTAACAATGTGTCCTGGGTTCAGCAGTGCAACTGCTGAAGGTGTTGCTTTTAAAATGCCTTCATTTCACTATAATGTTATATGTGTTCTACTAGCTACAAGATCAAAAACTGGAACTTTTACTGATTTTGAGCCAGGTTTTATTCTATATTGTTTATTTTAAAAAAATTCTGTATTTACTAAAAAAACGCTCCTTCAATATTATCTAACTTTAAAATTTAGTAAAACACAAACTTATACTAAATTTTGTAAGAGTCAAAATGTCATCCATCTTTTCTGCTTTATATGTGGCCTGTCTTGGAAGTTAGCAGGCATCCTATTTCATTTGCTAAAACATGTCATCTGAAGTGCTCATTCGGTAGAAATAGTTATCTACTCCTCTTTTAGTATAGGTTGCAATATGTCCTTATTCTGGTTTTGGTCTAGGATTTTTTTTTTTTCCCCCATTTAAGTAATGAACTGCTTGCTACATATTTGGTTCTCAAGTTGGTTCAGGACTATTTCCAAGTCCAGAGAAATGCCGAAGTGGTCCTCAAGGTGTATTCTTGTGCTACTAAAGAAACCTTTGGGCCTTGTTCTGGTTTTAGTGGGTACACAATGATGTATACATATTCATGTATAGAATGCAGTACTTATAAGAGTTCTGGAGACCTATTAGTAGGTGATTTTCCATTGACATGTTTTTAATTTCCTTCTTTGTTTTGTGTTCCTCTGACTTTATTTGGGGAATTTAGGACTGTGCAGGGAAAGGAGTTTGGTTTTCTTATTTCCACTCCCTTTTTTTTATTTTTTAAAAAAAGAAGATGACACCTTGTGACTATATTATGTTATGTGTTTAATTGCTTGCCACCTGCTGAGGCTTCAGTTCAAATTATGCAGAGACTTGGCCATTAGTCCATGCAGTTATTTCACGCATGAGAATTATAATTTTTAATTTTGCAGAAGTGAACTAGTATCCCAGCATGTGTCCACAACATCCACCTCAAAAGAGCAGTAAAACAAGTCAACTAAGTTGATTAAGACAATAAAGCTACCAGGATAGCTTTGGGGCTAACAAAAATGCTTACTCAATCCTATTTAGTATCTATAATTATTTGCAATTTTTTTCATTTTTTCCTAGTGTCTCTAACGTTGACTTCTAATTCAAGCAGTAAATTAAAATGCCTATAAAGCAGTAATGCAGCCTATAAATTTGGGAAATCACTTGTTAGAAATCTAATTATGGACATATTTCAGTGTAGCATGTGAAATACTGAACTGCATTTATTTAGGTTATGTCATCATTTTATCTTTATAGAATGCTTTCCCAAGTCTTCCAGGAATGAATGTCTAATTAAATTACTTGCAAAATAGAGAAAACTTTGTAACAGGCATGCCATTTTCCCCTGCTAGCTTGCATGGAATAGTAAAACCTAGAAATATTCTGCTTAAAACCCAAAATAATGACTCACTGAAAATTGATGGAGTTTTTTTACAATCTACAGCCATGTGTCAGTGAAATGAGGACTTAAGGAACTAGAATTTCTTATGTAAGTTCTGAGATCTTATTATTTCCACTTTAACCACTATGGACTATATTAGAGATCTAGGAGGTTTCTTGCACCAATTCTTAGTTTTTCATGTATGTAATAAAGAAAGTCTCAGAGTAATTAAATGTAATTTTTCTCAGTATTAACCAGCATCTTCCTAATTCAATTTAGTGAATGATATCTTGTCAACTTCACCTCCTTATCATGCCTGAGTTTACAAGAAAGTTTTTGGGAGTGTCTTGATTCCTGGGTATTTCAGAGTGTCGGGAAACAACTTAGAGACTTTAAATGATAAATTTGCAAATTATTTATTTGCTGTATACTGATTATTTTTTACTTTAATTTTTCCACTTACTTTCCTGTGAAGGAATCTGTAATATGACTGTGAAGCAAAACCCATGTTAACTCTGTTGCATGTAGTTTCTCTTGGTGACTGTGTGATGTTTCTTCAGATTCAGTTCTAACAATTTCTCTCAGACTTCAGGTGTGACCTTAACTGTCTTTCTTTGTCCCAGCTCTCTATAGAAAAAAGAACTGTAATAGTATCTTTAACAGTTATGTCTGTTGTATAGGAATACAGTGTCTGAAGAGACTACAAATCTTAACTAGATAAATGTCTAGAAATTTATTTTACCTTAAAAATGAGGGAGGAAGCAAACTGTGTGCTCATTACAAGTGGTCTTCTAAGTTTCTTCTCTAGTAACACACCTGTCTTGCTGGCCTTCTCTGGAAGACTATCTTCTTTCTCTTTGGCTGATTCAAATTTTTTATGTATAAGCACTTTGCTTTGACCATAGAGACTCAGAGACTTTATAATCTATTTTTGTTTTAGTTAAATGTAATTTAGCACTGTACTGTTTTGGCAAAATGAAACAAAACTAAACAAACTCTAAACCCAAACAAGTAAGAGCAATAGCAGGAGTAAGACAACAAAACACTTGAAATAAGATTTCTTCTAATGCAACTTAGCAGAATCATATTTGAATCTCTTTGTGACTGATTGAGGTAAAATGCAGAAGAGTTCAAAGATCTGTTTTGCAAAACAATACAGTAATTTTGAAAGTTATTCTCATGTGTATTCTGCTTGCTTATTTAGAGGACACAGGAAAAGAGAAATAATAGGAAAATAAAAATAAAAATTAAAATATTTAAAAGTGTTAAATTCAATATACCTTAGGGATAACAGTACAAATGCATGCATAATAACTTCAAAACATATGCAGTATGTAGTCTAGAATAATCCACATAATTTATATAGCCAACTTCAGTATTACTAAAGCAATTATAATGAAGAATATCTTTCAGTGTTGCTACATTTTTTTTCTTTTAACCGTAGAAAAATCTGCATCATTAGGAATCTGCATTATATTGCAGACAGGATTATATTTTCTTTGGATCCAGATATAAGTGCATATGCAAAAACATTTGGGAAGTTTAAGGTTTGGAGATAAACAACAGTTTCATCTCTTCAAACTAGAAAGCCAAAATCATCTTAACACGCAAGATAAAATGTATAACTATGTATGGTATTTCTGTCAGATAACATATTCATAACATTCCTGTATTTTTGTTTATCATAACTATATTTTTTAGGTAGTCAAGAAGAACTGAGTGCCTGAGTACAATAACTTTAGGGTGGAAATGTAACTAAAGTAAAATAAAAATAACAAATATGAATATAAAAATACTTGCTTTAGCATTTGCATGCAAAATGTGTCACGCGATTCTCAGTTATGGAGGTCTAAACTTGTGTTATTGTATGGTGAGGGCTTACTGACTGTGAAACAAACAAAAGTATGCTAGTCAAAAATATATAGAATGAACTGCATACCTGATGTCTCCTACTGATTAAAGCTGTTTCATATTTAGATTACAGGCAAAATAACTATGCAATCAAAATTTAAACTACAGATGCATTATAATTTGTAGAAAATTACATAGTGTATATAAAACCAGAAAAAATAATGTAAAGGAAAAAGTAATCAGAAATCTCTGGATTCTGCTCCCTGCAAGCTGTTTGTTAATGAACAATAAGGGCCATGAATAACTCTGTTGCAATAAAAGAAGGAATCGACTAATCCGAATGTTGTTTGTTAATAGTTTGTCCCTTGAATGTCTACCATGACAGCAGTAAAAGTTGGAGAGATATATTGTGAGGTGGTTAGTTGTACTCAGCGCAGAAACAGATGCTGCAGTTAGTTATAACCAGGAAGCGGTGCAGTTGATCAAATGTTACAAAGTAACAGGTGTACGTCCATAAGTAATGAAAGAGATATATTCAGATACGGAAATCAGAAACAGATCAAGTTCCTGGGACCTGCTGAAGCCTGTTGAAGAAAGAGCTAAAAATTTTTGGTTTGTTTCTGATCAACAAGGGCAAAATGACTGAGTGCATAAAATTGAAAGTGTAATTGTGTAATGAAGATTATGGTGAATGGTGAAACTATTGCTTAATGGAGAAAAATGTAGAAGATACTCAGCATAGTAAAATTCGTAGATCCAGATCAGCAGGCCTCACAGGAAATAGTACTGAGTTCACACAATGGACAGTTTAATAAAAGAATGTTGCAGCTAGAATCCACAGCCTAATGGAAGGAAAATATAGGTATACTAGACTCACCCACATGGAAAAATTAGGACATCAGGTGTGACCTGAAAGGAAAAATAGAAAACAAACCCCCCAAATAAAAGAAATAGAAAACTTGTCAAATAGATGTTTTGGATGTAAGAGAAAACTATAAACTTACAGTAAAAAAAAACCAAAAAAAAAAAAAAACAAAAAAAAAACCATCATAGGAGAATGAAATATTGGAAAAAAAAAAAAATAAAGAATTTCTAGGTTTCTTTTTCCTCTGTTTTCTGTAAATTCATAATTTGAGTCTCTAGGAAAAGAAACAATTAGGTCACGAAATGTTGCCTCAGGTTTGATAAGTCTTTGAGACACAATATAAATACAGACAACTTTGCAGGACAAACTAGCTTCTAGTTTCAAAAAAAAAAAAAAAAAAGAAACAAGAAATTGCTAGCAATCCCTAATAAATTAATTTTTGGAAGGTGATGAGTCAAAAGGAAATTGTTTTCTTAGGTGTAACACTAAGTACTTTTCCTGAAAGTGTGCATCAGAGTGCATTTGGGCATTTATTGCTATATAGCTGACTGTACAAGACTGGAAAGCTGTTTCTTGGAAACACATTAAGCTTCCATTGTCAGTAAAAATATATCAAGCTTTCAATATCTGTTCTGCAGCACTGATCATATGTTCAGAATACTGCACAACTGGTCACATTTGGTGATGTGACAGAAACAGTTCAATACAGACAAGCCTTTGCTCAGTTACATAGGGACTGTGATTTAGATGAAAAGAAAACTAGAGGGGAAGAGGGTGAGCTTTCATTCAAAATCACTCAATTCTCCACCTTTCCATTAAAATTTTGTGAGAAAGCTTTTTGTTTTTAGTGTTTCTCCCCCAGATTTTTTTTAAAAAAACAAGAGCAATTCTAAGTCACAAGAGAGAGTTCAACTTCCTTTTTATCTCAGCCTCTGAGTGTGATGGGGCTCAGAGGAGAACAAAATGGATTTACCCATCACTGAACACAATTAATTGTCTGTTGGCCCCTCTGGAGACTGCTATAGATAAAAGGGCCTAATCGTAATTTTCCAGGGAAAACTGTAAACAATTAACCACCATTGCCACGTTTTGATAAAAGAGAAATGAGAAATTTTACATAATGTCAGCGCAAGCCTCAAGACTAGGGAAGTAAAAACTAAAACGTTTAAGAAGCATGTATTTTCTCTCTGCTTTTTCCCATTTAAAAACAGTTTTGCCTTAAACATCACTTTGAAAAACAAATAAACAAATAAAAGTGCATTAAAGTATCATCTTAGTGGAAAATGATAAAAAGTTATTCTATTATGGCATGTGATATTCTTCTTGAAAGGGAATTGATTTAATTTGGTATTAAAAAAAAAATTATAAAATTCTTTTCTAAATGGGGTCATTGGTGTCCAAATCTAGCATCTGTATCTATGTTCTACTCACATTACTTATTAATTTCATGTAGATTTTACTGCTTGTTATTGACTATATTATTTTAGAAATTATGCCAACAAAGAGGAACCATTTACAGTGCAATAGCTGTAAAAAATATCATATAATAGCTGGATGTCCAACATTAAGCAGTACTTTAGAAGAAAAAACAATCAGAAAGGAGGACAACAATATAGAATTAAAAATAGGAATATTTTGACATGAGGTGTGATGTACATGTATATAAAGGTATGCTACATTACACATTGTATTTAATATTTTTTAGCTATATATGTGAATACATTTATATTTATACCCATTCATATAATTTTTTTTTTTAATCTATGATTTTTCTTTAAAGATACAGATTTGGTTGTGTGTGTTTCTATGTGTGCGTTTGTAAAGAGCCGTGGGGGCTTTTTGGGAAGAGCTACATCCAGAAACACACCTGACTACTTCCTTGGTATTTATTCTGTCTCCCCAGAAATGAAGCATCTGCTGATGATAAGGCTGAAATTAGTAGCGGAATTTACAATACAGATTCAACACACATTTAGCTAAATATTGAAAACAGAAGATAGTTTCACTTCCTAAAAATTGATTCAGAATATGATGCAGAAAGAAGCTTAAAACAGATAGTAAAAAATAAAAGAAAAAAGAAAGTAAAATGAAGTAAAAAAGAAAGGAAATATCTGAAATGTTATTGTCTTCCTAGACAGAATTAGGTATCTGGAAACTTAGTTACTACTTTGAGGCTAAAGTTGTGATCTAAAGGTGATTCCCGCTTTTCAGTACCCAAATACTTTCCTCATATTATAGAAGAAAGTCTCCAGCTTTTGTCTGAAATGGGAAGTGGTCAGTATGTTAAACTGGTTTTTATTGTTTATTTGTTTGTTTTCCGTTAAGAAAACTTTGTTAAATTACTTAGAGCTTGGAAAAAAAGAAAGAAAAAGAAAAAGAAAAAGGAAAAAAGAAAAAAAAAAAGGAAGAGAGAAATTAATTCCCTGATTTTCAGGCAAGCAACTCAAGAAATTCAAAATAGAATAATCTAATCTGATATTTGATGCTGTTAAACTTGCAGGATGCAAGAGACACAGAGCCAAAAAGAAAGAAAATTAACTCATAAGACAACTGCTGGTCAGTAAAAATGAAGGGTAATCTGATCAAAGAACTACAGGGAAAGAAGTCTTGACAAGCACTCCATGCTCTGATAGTGCAATGCTCAGATCTTTTGTGTTTATAAGAAAATATTAAGTTTACAAAAACAAACAAATCAAAACCAACAAGCAAAATAAAAAGCAACCTGTATTTCTGAATGTTTAGTTTATGCATGATTCTACCTCAGTTTTAGAAGAATTTGCTCTGGTAGGACTTCTATGCATTTTTTTGCAGATAAAAAGTTCTATTTTTTTTCCCTTAGCTGCATATTGCTATCTGAAGGTAGCTTGGCTGCAGCGTAACTCCACTCCGCTGGAATGTAGACAGTGGAGCTTACTCCACTTTACTGAGTGCCTCAGACATTGCTTCAATTTAATCCAGTAGTTGCACAAGCTATGATTTGCCCAGATTTTTACTAAATAAGGAACCTCAGCGTTGCCAGTGTGACATCTTCAGGTGTCAAAAACCTAATATTAATACTAATGATATTTTCTCTGTATTACTCATTTAAGATATCAAATGTGGTAATTCATTTGGACAACTGCTGCTAATGCTTAAACTATACCAAATATGCTGATACTTACATTTCATCTCAAATCAACTAATACAGAATTCAAGTAAATTTCCAAGTTTTTATCCAGTGCAATAGTTTCAACAAAACTGTATTAATATTAGAAAATTACTGTAACTATATTTCTAAAAAATTTACCTCTTAAGTCTCATTATCAAATTTCCATCTGATTCTTTATTTCATAGAGATACTTTTCATTCTACTGATTTTGGTTGTCACAAAAGTAGCACGGAACAATATAGCCATGCTAGACACTGGGGTTTTTGTTGGGTTTGTTTTTTGTTCGTTTTTTTTTTTTTTTTATCTACTGCTTTGTTAATTCAGAAGTTGTTTTTATATGGCCCTATAATCTGCTGGGAAGATAGTTGCCACTGGAAACCTAACTCAAAATAACCCAGAAAAATCAGAAGTACATCAGCTCCCACAGAAGGTTAAAAGCTTTGGTAGAAGCTAATACACTTCTGTAGCTGTACACTAATACATTTTAGAAGAGACACATGCATCTTTCAGATTCATAAACTGAAACACTTTTAAAGTGGAGTGTGCAATATCATAAGCAGAAACTTAAATAAAACATTTAAAGCAAAACATGTGTTGTACAGTTTAAGCCAGTAATTATTTGTAATAAATTCTAACTTGAAATTGAAGCAGGAGCTTTTTTTTTTTTTTTCATTATTTTATTTTTAATAAGAATATAAAACAGAATTATTTTTAAAATGTTCATTTATTTTAATAAGATAACCTTCCTATCTTAATCTATTTTTTAACAGTGACATACAGCACTGGCATCTCGTAAGAGATTTGGATCAAAAGCACCATCCATCAGTCTTTTGGCTGCATCTATTATGTCAAGATTATAACAAGAAGCATAGATTGCCAGTTCATTTCAGTAAGAACAAAACTGAATTCATAATACTATGTTTGTAAGAAGAATTATAATGAAATAAATAATACACAAACAGAGCACACATTTAGTCGAGCAGGATATCTACAATTGTGCACTATTCCCTCAAGACATAACATCATTTATGTCCATAAAAAATATCATCATGAGAATAAAAATGACTGTGTCCCTCTATATACTATTTTCCTTTCTTTGTTTATAATTTTTGCTAAGTCTTTCCATATTTGATGTTACCTCCTTATTTCCACTGAATCCTTATTTTGCTTTAATATTGGTCTAGATTCAATGGTAGCAGTTTTTTGTTGGTTTTGGTTTTATTTTTTTAGTATTGGTGTAATTTTCATTCATTAGAAGACCCAAAATCATGTAGCTTGGTCAGGTTTTCAGAAATGATTAATTAACATGTTGCTGACATTCATAGATCAGGCTGTGAGCCTGCATGTGAGCGCATTAGAGAGAATTTACTCCACTAAGCAGTGCCATTGATTACTACTCTGAACTACAAGCAAGAGGATAACAATCTGACCTTGGATGATCTGATTGCTTTTAAAAATTAAAAATTGGTTTATAAAGATTCGTCTTGCTCTTGTATGCTTATAGGCAAACAGAAACTTCCTTCCATGTGACATAAGTCATTGATACAGATAAAATCTTATTCCTTTGTATACTCTTCAGAAAAATGACTTACACAATTTTTGTGTATTTATTGGACCTAGTAAAGTGCATCCCGTCTAGATGAAATTTAGATTCTACTGTATTATAAGACAGTGTGATAAAGATGACAGCAATAATGGGAAGGATGTTGTTCAAGAGAAGGCTTTGAACAAGATTGCTTAGTTACATTTGCAACTTTAATTAAAAATAATAAAATCACTGTTTGAACAGTCTATATTTATTCCCTATGCCTTCATGTTTTTCAGTCTAGTAACAGAAAACAAATATTAGTCTTTCCTTCTCCAGTGTTTGAGGTCTATCAATGGAAGCGAGTTAGATACACAAAATAACTTGCAATACTTTTGAACATTGATAAAAATCTAGGTATACATGTACTAGGTGATTGAAAATTCCTATGTGATGCTAATTAAGTTACATATTTTGAGTTACATATTTTGAAACGTCACAGAATAGTGTAAAGTAATCCATTTCCAGTGCACTGGTTTTATCACTTAAAGTCCTAAATCTGTGAATTTCAATATAACACTTTGCTACTTAAACAAGCAGCACTGTATCAGATAGTGAAAAGTTTGATTCAGCATGGCAGAGACTACGTAGTTAACTTTAATTCAAAAAACTATGTAACTGAAGAAATACAGGTTTAAGCAGGATAAGTTGTGGATGTTAATGCAGCCTCATTAGAAAAGTCAACAGAATTCCAATGGTATGACTGAACAAAAGAAACAAAGAAAAACCCAAACCCAAACAGAACAGAACTCAGACCAGAAGAAAGTTTTTGGCACTTTTCTAGACATAAAAGCAGTAATTAGAGAAGAGAAAAAAAAATGACAAAACTCGCATAAATCGTGGAATTAAAATGAGAAATCAAGGGAAAAAACAGAACTGAAAAGAAAATAAAGGTGTGTTTTAACTTTCTGTTTGCTAGAGTTTGCTGAACTCTTACAAGGAAATAAATAGAACTACATTATTTCTATACCTTCTGATAAAACCAGTCATGCATTCCTTATACTTGCGGACCTGCTAGCTCCATGTTGGGCTCCTGGGAACAACTGAAGCAGAAATTCAATTTTGAGCATCTAGAAATAGCAAAGAGCCAAAATATATCAACTACCTACATTTTCCTTGTTCTCCTATTCTCCACCTCCCATTAACCATATCACCCAAGCCTATATTCAACCTGGCCTTCAACACCGCCAGCAATGGGACATTCACAACTTCCCTGGGCAACCCATTCCAGTGCCTCACCACCCTCACAGTGAAGAATTTCTTCCTCATATCCAAT
>JAOEHX010016513.1:0-32453 GCA_025448015.1 Bolborhynchus lineola | reverse complement strand
AATTAAGTAAAAAAAAAAAAAAAAAAAAAAGAAACACAGTGCTGCACCAACAACCAAGAAGGAGAAAAATGACTGCTACTGCCGAACCCAGGACACGGGGAGATGTAAATGTTGAAGGCTGGTGCTCAGCAAGCAGGTACAGAGAACTTTAATAGACTAGAATACTTTTGTTTTACAGCTACCTGTGTCATTGCTCTAACATGCCCAGATCTTAATAGCTAGCCTATGCTATTTCATGAGAAGGCTTGTCTAGCCTCACCAAGGGAAGCACAACAGGGAACCACCACCTCAAGCCCTTGACTCAGGTGGGTCTTTTGATCCTGTACCTGAGGTCCAGTTAATGACAGAAGCTGAGGCCTTTACATGTGGGACTGCCACAGCTTAACAGGCATCACCATCCCTAAGAGCAGCAAATCTAAAAAGCAGTCACTCTCATGGATGCTATTCAAAACCGTGGGCAGAAGGGAGACAGAGGAGCTCTGTTTGTCATGCTGCTTCTTGGAAAAACTGTTGGCAGCCAAGCACTGGGAATGCTTTCTGGAAAAGTTTTCTGGAGAAGCGGTGGCCAGCTCTCCTGTGACTTTTTGCTCATGCAGATGATACTTATCCACAGAAAAATGAGAACTCCTGAAAGATGCCTGTCTGTCCTCCACCACAAGCAAGACTAATAGAGGAAAATACAGCCTGGGGGCAGGGCTTTCGCTACCACATAATCCCACCCCATCTCAGAAGTCAATGACCTATTCTGGTCAATGCCGTGGTAGACACTGTCCCAGCTGAAGGGGGGCAGGGGGGAGGACGATACAAACACGACACGTTTTCCAGGCACAAGTCCATGCGCAGCCTCACCTGAACCACCACACAACTACTCCTCAAAATACCGCAACACAAAAGCTACGGAAAAAAAACAACCCGGTGGCTGCGGCGGGTGTGGAAAATTTTACCGCGGTATCACCTCCTCAACACGCACCCCAAGAAACGCTACTCCCTGGCGAAACATCCTCCCAGCCCTAACCCGCTGTAACCTCCATCCCCCCCGGGTTGCATCAGCCGGTGCCGCCGCCTCACGTGTGCCTCTTACAGCGCTGCTGCCGCCGCCGCGCCGGCACCGCCTCCCCCCCGCAGCTGCCTCCCGCACAGTCCGCGGCTCGGCGCCGGGGCCGCGGGGAGCGCCGGGGCCATGCACCAACGCAACGCCGCGCTCCGCATCTCTCCCACGGGCTCCGGCAGCAGCGTTTTGGCCAGGAGTAGGGCAAGAGGGAGGGCGGCGCTCAGACGAGAACCGCCTCCCCCCTTACCCCCCTTCTCGTCCCTCATCCCCTTTCGCTTCCGCCCTCCAGCTCGCATCGGCCCAAAGAACAGAACCCAAAGCTTTTGCGTACTCAATGTTTATTAAAAATAGTATGAAATGGTCCCTCGGAGAAGTTACACGCTAGTCAAAGTCCCTTTTTTCTGTTTAATTTTTTATCTCCCTCCCACCTCCACTGATCATGTGAGATGCAAGTTAACCAGCACTCCCCTAGCCATTTAAACAAATCTAGATGTGCGCGGGTAAAGCACAGATTTAACTTCTATTTGTATTTACAATACTTTACAAGCTATATTAAATAAATACAGGCTCTGCTACACCTCTGCGTCTTAAGTATGTACAACATTATTTCTCAGTCAGATTTTGCTAGATAAATGTGGAGCCTATTACAGTGGATGTGCCAACTGTAACAGGTATCCCTGTGGTACAAGCTAGTAAGTACCATGGCCAACAAGCAAAATTACAATTCCTAGCCAATGCAAGATACATATGTTGAATAATTTAACCCATTCTAACAAATTCAAGTCCTTAAATCTTAGTCTACAAGTAATGAGCTGTACACTGATAACTGCAGTTTTTCCTCATGGTAACCAATGTAGTAAATAGTTGGCCGTTCTGGAAGTACAGTGCTCTGTAGCTGAGGGGAGTGATACATGATTAGAAAAATAGTATCTCAGTAGAACTCCTTTAATTTGTAGATATGTTAACTCGGTACTGGCTTTATCCACATAATCTGAAGAATTTAAGCACCAAAACAGAACAAGAGTCACACAAGATGATCAGTGTATATACGCCTAGGCTTTCCTTCTGGTACAAGGTTTTCAAGTAACAGAATCCAAAGCTTTGTAACAAAGATGACGAAGGGAGTAAATGTGCATCGTATTGGAGAGCCTGTTCTTGTTTGGACTGGCAGCTTTTAATCTACATATTATTTGTAAAAGAATGGAATGTATTCTCCTTTTTTAAGCTACTTTTATTGTACAGAAGATTGAATTAGAGTTAGCCATGGTTGCTTTAGAAAATACATATTCTACCTCTCTCCACCAGGAAGGGTTACTTCTACTACAGGAGATACACTCCCTGGGGAAGGCAGCTTGTTACTCAACCAAATGTATTGCTGAGCCACCCTAGGGGCAAAACATGCCCCATGATTAATGTTTCACCCAAGCATCTGGCCCAGCCTCATCCTCTCTCAGGGTTACTGACTTCGGCACTCAAACAAATGCCCTGCAGGGCACTGCGTATAAAATAGAGCTACTTTGCAAACTCACACAAAACAGCTTTCAACTGCTGGTCTCTGAGCTACAAGATACTCAAATTTTGCCTGCATGTCACAAGCACCATCATCACTGGAGGTACCAAACCTGGTCTAGCCACCTTGACAAGCAGCAGATCTTCCCTCCTACTGCCCAAAACATCCTCCAGGTAAGGACTGCATCACATCCACAGGTTCACATAGAAAGCTGCCACTGCCCATTCTCTGCCTACTCTGCAGTTACGTAAGATCAGAACAGGCTTCAGATCCAGAGCTATCAGTCTGGCACCCCTTGCAAGCATTAGGACTAGACTTTGTTTAAAACATAAGAACGCTGTTCTAAAGTAATGTGGCATATGCATTGGTCCCACACACTTGAAATCTGTCTGACGAAAAGTAATGTGCAAAAAGTGTGCAATTGCACATGTAGCATGTTGGCGTGATTACCAGAACACTGCTCATAAATCTGCACAGTCACAGGAGTAGCTGCCCAGCTAAATTCTCCCATGTGGAACCATAATAATGACATGGGTATTCTGGATGCAGAACACTGGTCACCAACTTGAAAGTCCAAATGCTAAGGTTTCCACACACTAAAATGGTTTGGAAATCGAAAGGCATCACACCTAACAAAAGAAGAGATACAAAGGGTAAATAGGAGATGAGAAGTCCACCTTCACTAAGGAGCAAAACACCAGACAGTGCACACTTCTTCACTTCCAGGATTCTTAACTGTTTAAAAAAAAGGATACATTTCACATCTACTTACAATATTACTGTGATACAATGCCTGATTGTGTAATATTATGGAAACACATGATGCCAGTACTGATTGTCCTAGTACATACTCTGTTGTGATAAGGCAGTACAGCTAGAAATTACTGAGAACATCAAGCAAAGCTACTTGAACTGAGACACTGAAACTTTTCCCTTAAAGATTGGACAATATTCTGCTGATTAGGAGAAGGCACTCTCCACAGGTAGTCATTCAGTTTGTCTGAATCACTGTATGCAGTCAGATATGGAGTAAGTGTGTGTTTGGCACTGGAGGACTTAGCAGGAGTGCAAGAGACAGTTCTGCTGCAGAGCGTTTCAGAAGGAACAGCATCTGCGTTACGCAGTTTGGGATCTGATCTCCTTGCTTGGTTTTGAGAAGTCTCCAAGTCAGATCCTTCATCATCAGACTTTATTTCAACATAGTCATCATCATCCCCTTCTCCTTCTTCAGTATCTTTGAAATTCAAAAAATAGTTCTGAGTAGCCAACTGTGCTGTCAGAGGGGAGGCCCTGTTAACTCTCAGTACCTTTTGAGAATCCTGCAGAATCATATCTGAACAGTTTTCAGGGATCTGCTTTCTCATATCAGGCCCTGTGCATCCTGAAGCAATACCTGGTGTCTGATGGCTGTTGATTTGGAAATTCCTATTCAAATGGAGCTTTCTCTTGTCCATTTCATTAGGATATACAATTGATTCTCCAGACCTGTTGACCATAACTGAAGAAGACGACTGTGATCTGCTGTATGCCTGTGGTTTTACATTGCTTACTCTTCTCCCAAGGGAGTTATAGATGTGATCTTGATGTAAGTTTTCTTTGTTCGGTTGGCTTATAATAGCACTCCACCTCTGTGCTGGGACATGCAAACGGTTAGAAATCTGAAGGGAAGGCACAGAGCCAGCTGATGGTAATGGCCTTGGATGGCTTTTTGTACCAGCTTCCGTATATGAGCTCTTGGACTTGGGGTCTTGCGATTCAGGCAATGGAGAAAAGTCAGCGAGCTCACCGTTACTGTACGTAGAATGCAAAAGCCAATCTTCTGCTCTTGAGCATTCACTGGTAGCCTGGGAACGGGGAGGAGACGCAGCCATGGGTGTAGAAAACCTCCCAGCTGATGGCTCCTGGGGAGTGCCCCAGGCTTCCTTTTGGACCTTAGGTGGGCTTTCTCTGAAGACAATTTGGTCATAAAGCTGGGAATATTCAGCTATTCTGGCACCTAGAAAAGAGAGAAAATTAACTTAGCAGAGGCAAACAATCCATTTGAATGAAAATTTTGGAATCTCAAAATGTTTTGTATTGGTCAAAAGTATACAGCTGCGTCAATATCTTCAGCCTCAACAAAGTAACATGAAACAGTGGAGGTCAGAAGAGTCATGCATTGCATTGAATTTCAGTACACTGCACTGAGAAAAAGAAGCAGAAAATATCTTGCAACAGTGAACAGTCATGCAGGACACAATGTACCACATGGTTCCAGTAATATGTTGCTTGTTTCATGTTAAAATGGAAAAGGACATTCTGAAAATGGCCTGGTAAGTAAGATATTTAGGGACTTTTATAAGTATCACAGAAGGCAAGAATGACACTAGTGCACAGAGTCCGCTGGCTCCATGTCTCCAATTTGTTTCAATTGACCATGGACAAAAAGAATTCCAAAGCTGTTGCATATCCATGACTGCACATTCATTAGATACAGCAAGACCACCAGCTCCTTCTTATCTGATCTCATTCCTTATGCCTGCAGGTGTGATGTGGATGGTACCTTGGCAAATTGTATGACTTGTTAGAAGATGAGTCTACCTGAAAATACACCTTTTTAGTCAAACTCTGAAGATCACTTCCTATTAAAGGAAGTAACTGCTTTTCTGTTAAGAGGCCAATAGTACTTAAGGCATAATTTCTATTTCCAGCCTCAGCTGAATTGAGCTTTCCTGACGCTATCCCACTATTTCTTCCCAATTTTATCATGTAACAACAAGAACTGAGATACAAAAGACTACTTATGTTAAAAGCCATCACAGAAAACTCATTTCAATGGTAACACAGAAGATCCAATACTGATACTCAACTAATAAGGTAGTGAAAATTCATAATCTTCCAGATCAGTACATAAATTTCACTGGAAGTCACTAAAGAAATATATCTTTATAGAAAGAGTTTAAACATACCAATAGCAGGACCCCCTTGTTTCTTCTCCTCCAGAATAGCAGCAAGATCTTTGTGTTTCAGTTTCTGTTGTCTGCTAGCTGGCTGTTCCTGCTCTGGACTTCTAGCTTTCAAAAGCTGGTTAGCCTTCTTAATTTTTTGACTGTACTGCCTTGCCATCATAAAAACTCTGTTCTTTGTTTTATCTACAACAGCCAAGTCATTTTCCATACCCTCTGCATGAGCACTGGACAGAACACTATTGGCAGATTCATATGGGCTATCTACAAAAGGCACCTCACTGGAGACGGAAGATCTGTTCAGACTCCTGAAAGAGTTCTCCTTGAACGGTGTAGTATCTTCAAGCCTGAGATTAGCCTCACTTATGGTGGCAGCTCTGGGCTTCACAGTTTTAGGGAAAACAGGAGTTTCTGGCAGAGAGAGAGTAGACAGGGAGTATTCTACATCTTTACTCAGTTCAGGTGTACTACCAGCAAGCAGCCTTTCCTGCATATCATCTTTACAAACAGGAAAAGCTGCAAGGAGACGATCTCTTGTCTTTTCTTCATTCTTCTTGATGTAGTTCTCCAGGTCATTCCAAATCTCATCTACTTCCTCTGAGAGTTTATCTGCTGCAGACTTATGGGACAGTGAATCTGAGTTGGAGGAGCTATCTACTAAGCTCAAATAGTCATTGTCAATGGGAACATGATGGTAAGGACTTTCATCTTCACTGAACTGGAGGCTTTCTTCAGAAACAAACTGCCGCAAACTGTCACAATATGTGAAGTCTTTCTCCAGGCCCAGTAAACTCCTCCTTTTAGAGCATTTTAATGAGTCACATTTAAAATTAGATAGTGGTGTTTCTGGAAGCACTATGGTGTCATAGATGTTGTCTTCAACAATCCTGAGCTCATCCAAACTTGAAGTAGGTGCTTCTTTACTGGGTAGTATCTCATCCCTACTAGCACAAATTGAGGTCCTGTTTTGATTTGCTGTCCTCTTTTTGGAGGGTGAATCTAAGCTACTTTTGTTTTCTGCCTCATAGAGAGAGTCTCTAGCAGATCTCTGAGGACCACGGTCTGTCTCCTCCCTTCTTGTGAGACCCATCAGCTTTAAGTCTTCATAGCTTATATTATCATAAACGTGTTCGATATCATCAATGGTCAGCTCCTCTGAAGATTCAGGATATGCATTCATACCGCTCACCTGTGCTCTCTGCACTTCTCTCCGAGAGCCACGCTCCCCTATTTTATACCTTGCACTGGCAGGACACATGTTACTTTCACCAGCACTACTGGCCCGCCTAACAATTTTGTGATGAGTAGGGCTGGAATTCTCATTTTGATGCACTACTCCCAAGTGCCAGCTGCATGGGCGCCCAGAAGAACCTCTTCTTTCTCCACCAACAGCTGAACTAGTGCTGGATGCAGACACTGATGGTACAAACATCTGATAATCATCTTCATCATCTTCATTCTCATAAGGTGGGCGCCGGCTGGGAAACAATGCCTGCCTGATCTGATGGTCAGTCCAGATGTTTCTGACAGAGGTACTTGCCCCCAGGATATTCATTATCAGTGAGTTGCTCTGAGGTGTGCTAAACTGTCTAGGCAACTGTGGCTGCCTAGCTGAGTGGGAAAATGGAAGATCGGTGTTCAACTGGGTTGACTCTTCATCTGAAGGGTCTTTGGAGCTCTGTAAGAGATTTGAAATATGCAGGTAACATTACTGTATTTCCTGTAATAGGATATAATGATTGCCTCCATTTACAGAACAACTGCTTTATCACCAATCTGTTCCATAGCACAGAGTCAGGTGGAGCTGGGCAGGATGAGCAGGCTACTCACTACACAGCCAAGATGGCAATGCCAGACTACTTTGTCTCCTAACCCTTCCCATGGCTCACAGTTCACTCTTGGCCTCTAATAACATCTTACTTGAAATACAAGACACTGGCTTATGTTAACTCATGAGTAACTAAAGGCAAATTTATTTGGCAGGAGTTAGATTAAACTTTTCATGCTAACTTTGCAGTTTCACAGTTGGGTTAAGCTAATCTGATACTGGGCTTGCGCCAGAAGTTTCGTTCTCCTCACTTTCCCTTTGCTTATAACCCTAGCAGAAAGGTATGTTATGCTGTCTAGCACATACCACTGAAAATTTCATTTTCTTTTTGGAGTAAGTTTTCATCCATTTCCACTAACAGATCTTATCTACAGGAAGGCCACATGACTGCTAATGATAACATAAAGCATGCTGTAGATGTTCCTGGCCAGAGGCTGGGAAGGAAAGGGGAAGATAATTTGTCTGTCTTAAGTTAACACTGATTGGTTTGATTAGTCTTTTCAGTTGGGTTTTGGTTTTTTTTGGTTTTTTTTTTTTTTTATTTCCTGCCCCCAAAAGAATAGTCTTTCATCATGTAGCTGAATATTTCAATGCTATTCATATTAACATGACATAAACAGAAGATTACTATCTGTCTAGGTAGGAAAAACACTGATTTCTTTGACATATCTATGATGCATAGCAAAACAGAAGTTAAAAAAATAACATACATACCTGTGTTTCACACTTGTTAACGCTTCTTCGTTTTTCAACATTTTCAGCAGCTTGACTGTTAAGTCTTTTTCTTCCCCCTTTTGATTTCTGCAGTGAGTTTTGCTGCACTCCCTGTGATTCAAAAGAAAAAAGCAAGGGAGTGGTAATAAAATCTACAGTTCTTTGTACAGTCTTGTTCAGAAGAATCACTAGCAGCTAGAACAGGCCAGGTATCCACACTGGGAGGACAAAATGCTTATGAGTAGTCAGAGCACCACCACAAAAATGATTCAGACCCTAGAAAACTTTACAATAACCAATTAAATTATATCAATCCATACAACGTCTGAAAAGTAGTTGAAAACATAACCTGTGCACTAAAAACATAGAGGTAGAAGAACACATAGAAATTGGGCAAGGGAAAGGGCTTAATCTCACACCCAATTTTGTAACATAAGAAGACGATCACACAAAAATTCAAATTTCAAAGGTTTGGTTTTCGTATATAAAAGGGAGGGGATAGTCTTATTACTTGCAGTCTTGAAAATCAAAAAGAGGTCTAAACTAAAAAACATGCTGTCATCTAATTTCCCAGAAACACCTCCCAGCAAAACAACAAAAGGTCAGAATGTTACATGTTGGGTAATGTCCCAATTAATTCGCAGTGAAGGGGAGGAATGGTGGCAGCGGGGAAAATCTGAGCAGGTACTGTTGTCACACATAGGATTAAACACTAAGCTACTATGATACATATTCATAGTGGTGTTATTTTGCACTTACTCATTCTTTCATACTTATTCATGTCAGGAAGAGGGCGAATTAACAAGACATTGCACTACACTGATACAAGATACTATTTTATCAAAGATTTACAATAAAAACAGTGTAATCTCAAAGAGAAAAATCACAGTGAGCTTCAAGAAGAATGGCAATAATAGGTTTTAGATAATTCACAAAATAAATGGACACACAAGGACCTCAGCATCTACTGAAGAAAAAATTCAAATCTAGATTCTTTAACAAGAGCACATTTCAAAGCTGGGTTTATTCTTTCAGAGACACTACATACATGTGGAAACATCATGCAGAGTGGGGAAAATTGCCACCTGTGCAGTAGTAATAGGTAAAGATTCCCATTTTCAGAAATCCTACTCACAAGTCCTGTGAAAGTTCACAGGTTCCTAGCTACTGCCAGTAGCTCACAGGTCAAGAAATACTGTATCACCCATGGCAGTGCCTGAGTCTTAACTAAATCTTCAAGTCTTTGATTTAGAAATCCAAAGGCACTGTCTCTGCGTGTGGCCTGAAAAAGTTTCTTTCATGACATCAACTGGATAAGCGAGGAAAGATCAGCTGTGTGCAATAGGTAAAAGCAATAGCTTTCTGTCAGAATTAGACTTTAGGATTGCAGAGGCCTCATCTCTTTCAAGCAGTAGGGAACTTCCTCTGCAAAGGGGCAAATTTTCTGATTCGCTGTTAAAATGCAAGAGAGTGCTGAAGTCTGAATAAAAATATTTCTCAGACAAGAAAGTTGTGAACACTTGTAATACATTCCTGCTTCCTTGCAGTTTTACAGATCATTTTAATCCCTCATCCATCCTCCCCAGTAAAAAAGGATTTTATTTTTCCCCTTTTGTTCCTACCTGTTCAGCTTCTTCTTCATCATCAGCATCAATCTGTTCTGTAGCAGAAGTCTGAAGATTTTCATCCTGATCACTGCTGTAGGCTTGATCAATGGACTCTTGGAATTGGCTCTCCAGCCCACTGGGCTCCAGTGGAACCTTCTTCCTAGAATTCAGCAGGGCTTCATTTGATCCTAGTTTGGTGACTTGAGATAAGAGGGCTCCTTCAATACTGATACACTTAAAAAAAAAACCCCACAAAATTTTGATTAGAAGTTTCTAGAGATTATATATTTTAGTAAAACACTGTTTTATAGCAGACTTATAGGCAATATTTAAGCTACTGCATGGAAAAAAGCTTGATAAAGAAATACGTAAAATAATCAGCATTTTGCCATAGAATATTTAGAACTGAAAAAAAATATATGTGAAAACCTCTACCCCAGTCATAAGCTTCAGTGTTATGGCATTTCAGTGAAGTCATCTCTAATGTACCCACACACCCCCACTTTAGATTCCATTCCAACTAAAAACCTTGAACCTATAATTCAACATGAGATTTCCAAATTGCCCTGGGAACTTCATTGCAAATTCTTACAGAAAATGTGAGAATTAGAAATGCTCATTACCATCTGCATAAGCTGTATCTGCTCTTTTTGGTTATATATTGTGAATTATGTATATGATATATATCAGAATAAGATCAAACTTTCCAGTCTTATTTAATAAATCTAAAGACAATATGTTACAAAGAATAAACACTATCTTCCTACATTTATGTAAACATTTCTGTTATTATAGTGGTATATTTAAGTACTCTATAGCATTCATAATTGATTGTTCCGTATTATAAAGTATAGCAATATATGGATCAATCATATATTCTTCATTAGCTATTCCTGAAATAGCTGCATTTCTGTTGCTTTTGTTCCAGTCATCTCGCTAGAGATGTTAAATAATATTTACGTTTTTGTTTCCATCCTTAAAATCAACACACAAGAAAGACTCTAAGTACTGTGTTCTAAGTCATGTAAAAGTGCTAAAACAAAAAATGTAAGAAACAGCTTACCTTCTGCATATCTGGACTTATCTCTGAAAACAGAAATATATGCTTCATCAGAAGTAAATAATCAAACCAGTGTCAGTCTACACCTATTTTAATCCTACACTAGTATCCCAATTACGAATTCCCAAAAGGGGGTTAAATGCAGCAGCAGGTAAGCAAACAGACTATAGGGACTATAACAAAACAGATGGCATGAGTTTTGTCACAGTTCCATTTGAGGTCCTGTATTTGCAACACAGATATAATACAAACAACTACTCACAATGACCAAGGCTCTGTGTGTTCAGTTGCTAGTTAATAGGATGTTTACAGGAACAGAATCCAAGTGGAGACAAGCAGACATCAGATTTAAACACTAAAGTTTTGCTCTTTTTGTGTGCTTCCTCCACCACCCACCCTCCACAATGTATTTAGGGAAAATTATAGGAGAAAAGGATCCATCTTTAATTGTTCTACAAAGTACAGAAGCACTGAGTCAATAAACAGTACACAAAGCAGCTTACCATTTGACTTCAAAACTTTATGGACTCTAGATGAAGGTTCTGAAAACAACAACAACATGTTTAAGTTCTCCACTATCCTGAAGACAGCTATGGGCATCCTGGCCAAGTTTTTATAACACTAATACAAAAATTTGAGCTTCTGAGCCCATGCAGGGAAGCCAAATCTTCAGTTCTTAATCACCCAATTTCCTCACAAAAGAAGTATTTGTTTAAATGACAAACCTACAGCTGCTACCAAAGAACACACGTTACTTAATGTAACAGCAGCTACCGTCCATGCAAGCAGCCACATGTCAATTTCTATCCCATGTTAAGATTCCTGCTTTCAAAAAACTTGGTTATCCCTGCTATTGCTCAAAATTGCTGGAGGTTTCCTATTAGAAATATGTATGAGATTCCAACAGCTTAGCAGGGCTTTAAAATGTATGAGATACAAACAGCTTAGCAAGGCTTTAAAATGTAAGTAGCTGAATGTTATATCGGAGGCCATTAGATCAGAATTTTGTATTATTCCTTTCACAGGCAAAGCAAAGCCAATGAAATCCTTCACCTCAGAAACAAAGGAAGACATCTGGGAAGTAATTAAAACTTGATTTTTTTTTATACATGAATGCTGCTCTATGATAAATCACTACATCAGTACTCTCATGAACCTTGTTTAAGTCACTCCCGATACACAATGTTACATACTCCAAAATGAAAAGGCTGAAGAAGAACAGAGTGCAATATGAAGCCACCCAACTAAACAGACACTGGAAGTGACTTCAAGAGGAAACTTACAGTAATTATGGGTGTATGTTTGAACTAGGAGGAAAAAAAACCCAACCCAAAGTCAGTATAGCTACCTTTCAAACCTCTGTTATCCATAAGGCAGACATTACACCAAGTAAAGATAGTAATCATGTTCTGAAATAACAAGCCTATCATAATCAGGATGGAACCACTTCTGAGACTTAATTATTTAGGGGCAGGGGAGGGGAAATGTCAGATTTAAATAATGTGGCTGCTTTTCCTGCATATGCATTCTTTTATCCATTAGAAAGTGCCAACTGTTCTTTAAGCATGCAACATTAGGAATATACATCCATGAAATCAAATGCAAACAGTGGATAAAAAATATATATAAATAAATCACACAAACAACAGATGGTTAGTAAGAGGGTCCACCTGTATCTGAGAGATACCGTGACATGTTAAATCTGCATGGAGTTCAGGTTACAGACCAATTCCACATGCCCAGCCTCACCCCACTGTAAAAAACCCTGCTTGGTTTTCCTTTTGTCATCTAGGTGGTAAGGAAGTTTATTCACCTGATTTCCTTCTCACTCTTTGAGGAGCAGTACCTTCTTTAGGCTGGTATAATGATTTTGTTTCTCCCTCAGGGCTATAGTGGAAGCCTGGGTGATCTGTGGAACAAGCAGAACCACAAGGAATAAATAAGAGTGCTGTGTCCTACTTCACATGCCTCAGCAGCTCTCTTCAAAGGCAGTGGCATATTCCCTTTATGACTGATGCAGTGACAACTTCATCAGAGCCTGAAGCAACACAAGCAGATATGCTGCTGCTGTGGGGTAGCTATTAACTGGCCAGCCATAACAACATTTTGCCCTCTTAGTTGGGCCTTACTCCAGACGGCTAACCCAGCAACATTTATCTGCCATAATGGGGGATATTTGCCAGATTCTCAGCCAGAGTCTTCCTGACCAAGTGTCTACAATAACAACCACATACGTAAATAACAAGTCTGCTTTGCTCCAAGACTTCCTCAGAATTTATATCACAAGACTATTGTTCTCATTTCCTACACTGCTAGGGATCACTGGCAATATGAAGAGCTAACACAGCTTGCACTAGCAAAGGCAGCAAACAGAAGATGCAACAGCAGGGACCATTCAGATGGGACTGAACTCAGAATGCAGACAGCAGCATCACATGTGCTTTCTGATGCTGGCTCCTGGGACACACAAGTAAACTCTTCAGACATAAGCATAAGCCTCACTATTTTCCCGCAGTAGGTTTGCCAGCATGAAGAAGTCATAACACTGCTATATAATAAGCTATTTTTCTTACTGCTAGCCCTTCAATAGGTACTAGCCAGGAGTTTATGCTACAACACAGATCTTACATTTAGTCAGCATGGAGTAAGGAAAAGAGAGTGTCCAGTGTTTACAGGTGGACTTATATGCCTGTTTCCTTGTTCATTATGAGACATAACTTCTTGGTTGCAGACCAGTGCCTACAGAGCTGTAGAGGATCTGCACCCAATTTTGGGGTTTCCAGCAAGGTCATAATTTAAGGAAGATAAAAAAGCCTTGTCTTGTATCTCAGATGGAATCTACAGTTAAAGCCACACTTTTGAAGGTGTTTATATTCATTTTTTTAAAACAAAAAATAAAAAGAACCAACTTACGTATGGCATCCATTTCTAGAATTGCCTGCTTGGCCTGGAAAAGTAACAAATGAAAAAGTTGAACTGTAAGCAGAAGGACAAATTATGTTGTGTATTACAGATAGTAGTGAATTTATGTATAAACAACAGCAAGCTTAATTTTTGAACTAATAAGTATGGTTAGCAGCATTATTTTCTGTCTTACTCTGTGCATTGGACATGATACAGATGCGAAGAAGAATTTTGCCGGCAGGAGCTTATCTTTAAGGTTTCACACAAACCCTTGTTGTTCACAGACCTGGCAGCTCTGCCTTGAGTGCGCACCTCTGCTTTGGCAGCACAAGGAGAGCAGCATGTACCTACAGCACCTACCTACCCACTGGTGCAAGGAATTGCTGGAAGGTGTAGTGATGCCATATCTGACCACAAAACCTGCTTTGCCTTCAAAGATAGAGGCTGTGCTGTGCTGAGAGCATTCTGCACACACTGGGTCTCCTCCATGGAGACTCGCATCTTCAGAGATCACTGTTACCAACCTTGCTTCCTGTAAGAGTTTCCCTGAGGAGCAGCTACAAAAGAGCTAAATCATCATTTGGTTTAAATAAGATTGAACCAGGATAAAAAAATACCTCGTGACTGGGTAAAATTTGTCACTTTTTTCTTTTCAATAGGAATCCGGATGTTTTATCAAGCATGTGAGCTAATAAGAAAATAAACTAAAATACAACATCCTAGGTAATCTACTCGCCCTTCTACAGGTGCAGTTCGATAGTTGTCCACCAGGCGTCATACGTGGACTACTACTAAATCGTTCAAAAATGGGTAAAGAGAAATCTCATAACTAGCTGCCACCGGTTTGTCAAGGCGCGGTGGGGGTGGGGGGAAAGGGCAGAAAAATTCAGATTTCTTCGGTTCGACTTCTGTCTTCTCGGGTGAAATTATTTCCCTGAGCAGAAAACAGTGTTATATTTTTGGTACACTTTTTTCTGTCCACAGATTTTAAGAAAAACAATGCAATGATAAAGTATCTTGATACAAAAACTGAGATCATGCTGAAGCATGTTTTTTTTACAACCTAATAAACTGCAGCGAGTACTTACATTGTAAGTATAGATACCAGCATAAATATTATACCTTTGATAAACTCTGTCAACATAAAGATAAGGGAAGAATTGTTAATAGCAACTTCTGGGGCTTTTTTGTCCCATAATTCTCTTTCTGTTGAGCTGTTGAAAATGAGAGTTAGTGCAGCACCATGTGCAGGGAACATGTACATGTCACAGGGAACATTTTTCAGCCATTACAATATAAAAGTCAGTGAAAAAAAAATAGGGAAACCAATCAATGAATCTTATACTTAGGAAAAACAAACAAATAAAAAAAAAAAAAAGGCAGTAAACTCAGTAGGGGGGAGGAGGGGAAATCAGAATAAAACCTGCTTTCACATGAGTCACTGGCTGCTGTGTCATGGCAAGAGTTAACTACAGTTAACATCCTTTGAGTAGTGCAGTATGTTACACTGAGAAGCATCACCTGGAGCTCTAAGACAGGATTTCACAAATAAAAAGACCAGGATTCCCTACTCCAAGACATTACAGCTATGAATATGACATCAGCTCCTCATAGTCTCTAACATAAGGTTTGCAAGCTCTGTTACCAGAACTGGCATCTTTAGATGCCCCAGCTAGGGGGCAGATGTAGGCTGATGTAGGGCTCATTTTAGGTAGGTGTATGTAGTTGCAAAGTGAAGCGTTGCTGCAAATGGTTTCACTTCAATGATATCTAACCAAGACAGATTATAACTAGCTTGGTAACATCTACAAATGCTGCAATTAAAGCACGCTGGTGTTGTGCAGGCAAGCAGTATTAAGCTAAGGCATACTCTTATATACACGCTTTCTGACATTACATCTCTGTATCAGAAAGAAATTCTTAACTGTGAAGGCAGTGAGGCACTGGCACAGGTTACCCAAAGAAGTTGTGGCTGCCTCATCCCTGGAAGTGTGCGATGCCAGGTTGGACAGAGCTCTGAGCAATCTGGTCTAGTGTGAGGCGTCCCTCTCTGTGGCAGCGGGGTTGGAATGACATAAGCTTTAAAGTCCCTTCCAACCCAAACCATTCTATGATTCTGTGATTCTACGCTACTGATGCCTTAGCAGGCAAATCCTAATGCGGACAGCAATGCTGCTAAGCCATCTAACTCCTGTACCAAGCCCTGTAGATGTTTTTAGTGGAACTTTTCCATTAATTTTGAGGGACTTTAAAGATATAAGGAGATAACATGTTAATTAATCTCTTGGAGTCTAAACTTTCCGTAAACTGCCATGCATCTTGCAGCTAAGATTGCTTTAAGTTTCTAAACACATACAAGGAGGTGTTTTCTGGGTTGGATTTGTTTGGGTTTTTTTAATTTTTAATAATTTTTACCTTGGCAGGAATTTTGGCAGGATGATTTTCTAGAATTAACCTCTTCAAGTGAAGAATCCAAAGGCGCTTTTCTTGCTGCGACTTTGCCTGATAAAAACATTGTAGCACCATGAGAAAATGCATCACTGTGTTATTCAGGGTCAGGAAGAGCATACAGTCATCAGTAAGGTTATCCAATGGGCAGGGAGGTTTCTGTCATACCTGGACAGTATGTTGCATCTTGGGATTTTTGTAGTGGAAGACACTAAAGCTAAGTGGTTCCTTTGGTATGACTTCAACAAGCATCAGGTTCCCACACTGCAACAAAGAGAGACAATGATGTGAATCACAGAGGAGTTATGGGGAGACCTGGAGACAGCACATTACCCCCTGATCTCCAACGTACCAGTATGTGAGCTTTGTATGCAAACATTTCATCTCTCTTTTTTGTAATTAGCAGCAGCTTATCAAAGAGGAACAATGTGCGCTCATTTTTGGCTCGCTGAATGCGAAATGTTCCTTCTAACACCAGCTCCCCGTAACTCGTGAGATCTGGTCCTTTCCAGTTAGTAAGCAAACTCTGAATCTCCTGTAACAGATCAAGAAGAACAACCAAAACTTCTTTCAGAGATCTTACTGAAATGAAGACTCAAAGAATCTGTAATGCCATTCCCACTGTGCTACAGAATATTCAACAGTGGAAAGTTAACGTACACCAGTACTGAGGTTCCTAGGTTATGTGCAACATTTCAGCCAGGTGCTTAAAGGCCTATTGCTAAACTCAGACTAAAACATACCCTTCCTGAGCACTGGTTGCTGCCTCTGCGTGGACCCAGCAAAAAGCCCTGAGCCTGCTGGAACAGCCTGTAATGAACTAGCAGTCTCATCTTCCCAGACAAGGGGATGGAAAATGGTCTGTAATTCAGTTATCAGCCTCTTTTGTGCTTGCTTCCCTCTGCGTTCCTAACCAAACCCTCTTAATGTTTCCTTCTCACCCTGCAATTGTCCTGAAGTTGCGTGGTCCCCCACTGAGTGAATTATAATGCTGTATCTGTGCCCTGTAGCCCCATCACAGAAGACACTTCAGTGTTGAAGAGGTGTTTCTCAGAAGACTGAAGGACCAGAAGTGATTTGGTCAGCTGACCATTCGAAGATAAAGATTTATTTCTATTTTTAATGATTTCATACATACCATAGCTATTTCTCAGCTTATTTATTACTTAAGGAAGAAAAAAAAAAAAGGCTGGAGAAACATCTAAGAACAAATTTGCAAATCTGTATCACTTAGGTTTGGCTATTCTCATTTCCTCAAGTTGCTTGTTTTTCTCTCAGTGGCAACGACATAGGACATAAGCACGAGACATCAAATTCTAGAAGCAAACTAAATCTTAGCTAGGGAAATCTTTAAAAATATCCACTGGACTTCAAACCTGGCAGCATTAGCAAAACAAAGACGGATTTCTTCACCCTAGGCTGGTCTCTCTAAAGGACATTACACTTTAATACAGCATTCAGCTAGAAAACATCTTAGTATATTTGAAGCACAAATGCAGCCTTGAAGATTCATAGGAAGAAAACCCAAAACAGCACACTTTGGACTATAAATACAATAATTAAATGTAACAAAATGAAAAAAATTGCATTTTATCAGATCTCTCCAGGAACTTGCAAATAAGCCAGGGTACAGCACAGGGATCAAGTTTACCACTGTTGAGGGTGACTGTGCAGGAACTGCTGTTGCAGTACCTGCAACATTACAGGTCAAAAGGCAGTGTGATAGCCCACAGAAGGCCTATCCTTATGGCTGCAGAAAGAGATTTTACTTTTTAAAGGGTAAATAGGAACATAAATGTTCTCTGCAATCCCATACATTTACCGGCTCAAAAAATAAATAAAATATATTAAAAAAAAAAAAAAAAAAAAGCTTTTTTCCCCAAAAGCATTTAACCTTCTTTATTGCAAAATATTACTGGTTATCATTACTCAGATTTATGGCAGACTGTTGCTAAAAGTTATTAACAAGCATTTCCAGCAATGTGTGGCAAAGGTTATATTTCTGCAGGGAAGATGCTACAAAATGTGGCCCTCTTCTCCCTACACATAAACAACAACAAAAACAGATAAGCAAACAAAAAAATTACAAAAAGAAAAAAAAAAAAAGAGGGCAAACAATTGCATTTATGTTAAAAAAAAAAAGTACAAAGAATAACATGATGTAGATTTCTGAAATGGTATAAACCTATTACACCCTTTTAAATACACACACACCCCCCAGTTTTCTTAAAGCAATATAAATACTGCAGATGAAAATTTCATGTAAAATTGTGATGCACTGGGAAGCTTGAAACAGAATGAAAGGCCTGTAAAAAGTCTGCAAAGGAGCTTGTTCCCAACGCCAAAAGTAACTCAGGGTGTAGCGGCAGTTTTCTCCTCAAAAATTCTTAATTTGAAGCAAAGTTAACTTTTTTCTAACTATCATATTTCTAGGTTTATACTTTTCACAGAGCAACTGATAATGAGTCTTCAAAAGCCCAAGAGGAAAGTACTTAAACAAGAAGCAAAAGAAATGCCTCAAAACAAAATTAATCAACACAAAGGGGAGAAATCGGAAAACACAGGATTTCTGAACAAAGCCATGCCCTAGGGTTGTACAGCAGTGCTGTACAATTGAGGGAAAGGAAGAAAGAAAAATAATCTTAAGTTCCACATTAGTGCAAAATGAATGCTTTACAGGATGCTGCTTGCAGGGTAGCGAGGCTTGAGATCTTCCTGCAGAAGCCATGCCCATGGTTTCTAAGATCAAACAGCCACAGGCATACTCAATGGGAGTCTAAA
Source organism: Bolborhynchus lineola (assembly GCA_025448015.1). Lineage (NCBI taxonomy): Eukaryota > Metazoa > Chordata > Aves > Psittaciformes > Psittacidae > Bolborhynchus > Bolborhynchus lineola. Next base: position 13,605 of record JAOEHX010016513.1, on the reverse strand, counting down.
TTACGACTGTCAAAGATTAAAAGGAAAGATAAACTAAAAAATGTTAATGGCATATATTATTGACAAAAACAGCTCACAAACACCCATAAAATCTCTTTGGAAACCTCACTTGCAGCCTGATGGCATGTTCGTGCTTCCTCTTCATGTCATTTATATGCCATGCCACTCTCTGCATTGTATCTATGGCATCCAGCACCACATCATAGCCCTCAGTGTCCTTGTCAAGGTGGTTTTCTATTTCCTAAGACAGGGAGAAAAAAAAGACCTCTTATTTCTAAATAAATTTTCCCAGCCAGACACAACACTATGTTTTTATCTGTACTATTTTGCCCTCACATTGAGATCACTCAAATGCAACATTCCTGTCTTTGTTACCAGTACACTTTGTTATCAATTTGATTAACACAAGATGACTAGCAAAGCCAAGCCTTTATGGTCAGTTTAGCAGCAACTATACTTGCAGCAGCTGATGGGAGCAAAGGGGCACAGAAAGACAGCACAGCACCCTGGTGGGAGACCTTTTCAGATGACGTTTAATGGCTTTCTTAAAACACAGAACATATCTACACACTTACAAAACCCTGATGGAATTACATTAGGCATTACTTTACAGTTCAAGAGCAGAAAAACACCAGACATTTTAAATAAGATCAGTGTCTTCACACTTCAATAGAACATGACTCTTTAATAGGAAACATGTGGAAAACGTTAACAATAAAGCAGGAATTTCCGAAGCTTGCTTAACTCAATTCACTGAAGATGGAAAGTGTTCCAATTTCCTCAGTTATTTATCTCCACAAAACTCTTACCATTCAGGGTGTTTATATGTATTTGGTCCTCTTTCCATTACCCCCAGCACTGCAACATGTGGAAAAATGCTGGTTTTCATTGCAACAATATATTTGGGTACAAAAGTGTTTTAATCATGACATGAATATTCCACTTCAGAATTACAGAGCAGTTTAAAAAAAACACTGAAAACAAAAACAAAAAACCCAAACCCATAATTATTTGGATGCAAAGACTTATTCAGTGTGTCTAAACCACTTACCGTTAATTCCCTACTCCAAATATATGCATACGCTGTGAAGTGACAGAGTGTCTCCATAGGTAGAAATAAAACACCCCCAAAAGAAAGTATTTAAGGAAACCCAGAACCTTTCTAATCATCAGATCTTGTATTAGAGTAGGAACTTCAGCATGCAGCAGCCATAAACTAAACACATTTATAACGGGTGCTTACGTGCAAAAGCAGGTGGTATTTGAGGATGCGCTGGACAGGTTTCAAGAGATAGGAGCCCAGGGGCAGAGAATGCTGCAGTGCTTCTTGCCGTTCTCTGAAGAACTTGGCCAGTGCCTTGTTCCTCATGCACTCCGTCAATACAGCCACTGACCTGGAAACATCAATCAATGCATAGCTTTAAGACATGCTGTCTCCATAAATCTGTAGGTAAAGTTAAGAATCAGTTTTTTTCTTCTGTTGTAAAAGTGGGCAGCAGTTTTCTAACCCAGACACTGCTTTTTGGGTTTTTGTAAGTTAAACTCCTTGACCATTCCTTTTATTTGTGAGGGGGAGAAGCTGATTTTTCATATTATTTATTTTCGCTATAGACTGTAACTTACATTATATAAACTGCCCAAGGGACAAACAAAGAAAGGGAATCCAGTATTCCTACCTTGGGTAGTTGGTACAGTACTGTGTATATATGTGAAAATCTTCACTCTGCATGGGGAGAAAAGGTTAACACATATTCAGATTTTGTCGAAATAGCAGCTAACACGGGGGCAAGATAAAGATGATGATGTCAAGACAATGCCTTCTGTTTCTGATCAGTAATTTCTCTCCTCTCACTGTGGTAGTCCTAAAGCTATCAGAGACTTATTAACTGAGTTCCAATTAGGAGGGGAGGGCAAGACTTTTCCTTTACTTGAAGGAAAAACCAAGGAAACCCACAGAGAGATAACACAACTGGCTTTGTAACTAAGCATCCAAGGTCCTTTATGACAATCTACACATCTTAACAAAAACCCCACAAAACAAAACATCACCACTACCACACCACCCCCTTCAAACAGCTGACTTGCACATACCTATATTTTTTGTGGCACATGCATGTTTGCTAGAAGTAAATTTTGTAGGTTTGTTTGATGTGCAATTTTCAAACAACAGTAAATACTTCCACATTTGAGCATAGTTTACATGTGAAAATTATAAGCCATGAAAGTGATTTTTTAATATTTTTTTATAAAATGATTTATGACTCCGTGAGAGGAGACAGTTATTACCCAGTTGTAACTAGATTTAGGTGGGTTTCCACACTTGCCTGTCACAGTGAAACTGCCTATGCTTGATGCTGACAAGCTTCTCAGAAAAAAAACTTGTTTCATTCCTTTCCTCTTTGCCTAAGTTCTATTTTTTTTTTCATTTAACTAGGCAAGAACAGGCTCCCAGAAAGATTTTATGTGCTTTAAGTTCACATCTGCCTATCAGCTTCTATCCCAAATAATACATAATTTCTGCAGCTTGCTGGAGTCCTAAAGGCTACTACAGAATGACCAACTGCTCACATAATCACTTTTCTTTTCCTAGACCAATAAAAAGTAACCCTCCTGTGTAAACAAGACCCCAGTTTCCACTTGAAGCATCTTCAGAAGAGACTCTGACATTCTGCAGCACAATAGCTTTGCTCCGTGAGGGGCTGTCACTGGTGAATGGTGAGACCAAGCATCTGCCTTCACAGAAGTCAACAGTGCTCTGAGGAGGAGAGGGCAGATAGATGCTGTGGCTTTTGTTTCTCCTTGTTTGGTTTGCATTTTTTTGGCCATACATCTGAAAGAGCCAGCCCAGGCAGTACCCTTCCCCATTTACAACAGCACTGCTCACTTCCCCCTCTTGCAGGGGTTAAAGAAGGTTGTACCATCCATTTCTTCACTGGCAGTGATTCATAAGGATGCCATGTAAAGATGCTAGTCCACATGAGTACAAATCATTGCAATTCATTTCAGCATTTCTTACTGGATATCAATATTAACAGTCTTGAAAAATTAAAAAACTCAAGCAAATTTCTAATAAATGTTTTTCTAGGGGACTGCAATCCCCATTTGCTCACTAGTGGGCTGTATGCTCATTAAACTGGTATTCTCTTAAACCAGCAAATCAAGTAAACATAGTCTTGATATAGATAAATGTCTTAGCTTGTTTTTTTTTATGCTTGGACTAACTTTGTTGCAGCTAGTTTTCACAGCGTGTGCATACACTCCATGTCTACACCCAGAAGCAGTGAGCTCATGTCATAGCCTGTTCATGTCCATGCCTGGGACCCCAGCCACAGCTCCAAACCCTCTCTGTTCAAAACAAAGAGCATTGCAGACAATATACTGTGCAATTTTCTATGGCAACTTCCACCAAACTAGTTAGCATAATAAAGTCAGGGTGCTTCAGGGAGAGCATTAGAATGAAATTCAGTGTGATGAAGAAAGGTGATTTATTTTATATGTGCATGTATTAATACAAGGTATTCATTTAGGGACTTTGGTATAAACTCAAATACATTTCCATGGCTATAATCACACAATAATGTGATTTATGAATAACTTTTTGTACCATTTTATATATTTTTTTTCATATATGTGTATTGTGCTCATAAAGATAGTCACATCATTGCTGGCTTTTCAAATGAAAAAGAAAGAAAATATCTGTTGGGAAATTTTAACAAATGAAAACATTATCTGTAAAATAAACGAGGCCAAACACTTCAAGGTTTCAGGGTAGACTGAGTGCACATTCCCCACAAAATCAAAAGCAAGTTTGAAATCCCCAGGAGCCCTTTCACACTTTCCCTCTTTGTTTCAGTTGTTGGTTTTTCATTTTGCTTTTTACACAAGGTCAAAACTACTTTGAATGAGACTCTTGTTTTTAAAAGGATTTTAGTCTAGCTGTTAAATGGAACAAACTTGTTTAAAATAAAAAAGGTAGTTTCTCATGCCCTCAACACCTCAAAAAACTTTAAAAATTATTTCACAATCATTGCTGCTTCCTGAACAGACATGACACCAAAATTCATAGTGCACTTACATGTGTACTCACTTCATTGCGCCACAGCTCATTTCATCACATGAAACCATCAGAAAGCATTTCCTTTTATTGAGGCATGCGAGCATAATGCCAGTAGAAAGTCAATTACATGTGTTTTGCCTCCAGAATGAGATTGTTGATAGGCATTCAAACTTACAAAGCTGGTGTGAATCAACATCATACACCTTGCCTCGGCATCAGCAGGAACACATTCAGAGCATGGCCAAGAGAACCACTTCCAAGAGAGGCGCTTCCTCAGTCTGAGGAAGCCACACTACTTGGGACACTACAGCCACACTACAGTGCTTCCACTGCCTGCCTGGTCACATTTGCATGGCCAAAGAAGGGACTTAGTTCACACTCCCAGCTGGTCTTCTCTACTTCACAGTAGACTCCCCAGACAGATTTAATGTGTTCCTATCAATACTTTCACACTGTAAGCAAAACTTCAGCTATGCTCATCAGTATTTCTCTAGACATATTTAAACTTCTTCAGCTTGAAAATTTGGTTCACCTCAACTATCTTCAAAACAGAAAAAAAAAACCCAAAAATCAACCAAATATCTCTGCTGGGAGACTGGAATCACTCCAGGAATCACTTTTAACTAAACCTGTTATTTGGTAGAGGTTGAAAAACCTAAGACCCAAGCTGAGAGCTCATCTGTGCTGTCTAAAAGTCACTCTCAAGGACAAAGCCAAGTGCAAGCAGATCCAAGCTGCACTTAACTTGTCCCCTGCTGCTGCACCAATTCATGGCGCGTCTCCTCCACATGAAGTGAAGCACCAAGCATGTGGCTATGTCCCCAATCTTCTTTCAGTGCTCTGTGCTTTTTTGTAGCCATAAAAGGCGCTTTAAAAGAAGATGGAGACTGAGAAAACGAGCTGAGTCAGAGTGTATACTGAAGCCAATTGCCTGGATCTCCTCTTCATTAATGAGATGCTAGATTAGAGTAATTCTCTCTTTCCCCTTGGTTAAGCTGTTGGTGTGTCTTTCAGCAAACACATGTTCTGAATTTCTGTGGTGCTAAGTGAGAAGAGCAATGTGCCAAAATTGAGCTCTTCTTTACAACAACTCACTAAAATGTAAACGTGTAGAGTACTCAAGTCACTCTTCTAATTAACACTGGCATCTTACTATGAAAATTAAAGACTGAGTTGGCAAGAAAACTTATAAGCAATCTTTTATGTGAATAATTAAGCTATAGCTAAGCTTGCACTGAATCCTTTTTATCAGCCTCTGATTACAGTTATCAACAAAATGTCTCCAAGACATTTGATATATCAGAGTTAATACAATTCTAGACAAAGAGATGGGATCAGTGCTGGTAGAAACTCAACTAGTACATCATTATCCTCAGTGGCAGGTTATTCCATGCAGCAGCCATCCCCACTTTGTTTAAACAAACACCCATCCACGCTACCTAAAGCTTGGAGCAGAAAAGTAAAGCCAGCAACTCATGAGTGGACAGCAGATTTTAAAAAGCATGCCTTTCTGCATTTCTGCCTCTTTGCCTGCGAGGTATTAATCATAGAATGGTTAGGGTTAGAAAGAACCCTAAGATCATGTGGAAGCAGAGGAATTTAATGCAACATTGTAAGTTTTTATTAAATATTTATTTTTATATTTAGTGATAACTCTGCCTGGTTATTTTATTGGTGAGTTCTATGTCACTGGCTAGGTTATAAATCTTGCTGAAGTTTGTTAATGAATAAAAGCTGCTATTTTTAAAGCTATTTACTTTGGGAACTGTACAACAAATGTTAAGATGAAGATTCAAATCAACAATTAAGAGATTTTATTCATAGTGTGCTAATGTGATTGGATAATCCTTACTCTATTTCCCTTAAAAGTAAAAGTTGCAGGGCCATTTACTGCTCAAGCATGGAAGTTATACACTGGAAGCAGAGCAATGTCTGATTGTGTGAGGGAAGTACAATAAGCTATACAATTTTTATTGAGCAAAACCAAATAACAAAGTTCAAAGAAATAGTCTATCAAATATGGTCTAAAACTGGGCCTTAAAAAATTAACCTCCCTAGATGCTTTTATGACTATAAAACATTTTAGTTCCAACAAGCTCCAGAGTTACTTTAACAATAACTGTTTTGTCATACATGTAAACCAATTCTGTGTCATTTCAGATTAATCCTGAAGAAAGAAATGGCTATTACTTTATGCAGTTACTGAGCTTCATGAAATTAAAAAAGTAAACACAGTACCTACAGTGAAAACTTGATTATATGTTTGAATTCCCAACAACTGCAGCATTCACAGCTGAAGCAGTAGAATGAAAAATGACACTAGATCCACAGCTTGTGTAACCTAAGCACAGTTCCACTGGAAGCATTAAAGAAGTTCCAGCAGAGCTACATCCATTAGCTAAGGCTGTGAGCCATGACTTCAGTGTGATATTATCACTGTGTTTAACTCACAATGAAGATCCAGCACACTTGAAACAATCAAACAATAAATGGCCAAAGTCCTGTGAAGAACTGCATACTGCCAAAAAAGGCAGTTTTATTTCCACTACTCAATGCTGGGAAGATACAATCAACCAAGAAAGAACAACTGGAGCCTGTTAAGACAGTCGGCTGTTGTTGTAATGACATCTTCATGGCTAAAACCAGAACTGTGGGGTATTTTGGTATTGTTTGATTTTGCTTTTAAGTATTTGCACTTGTCTGGATGAAGCTAAAAAATGCTTTTTAGAACTGCAATCTCTAGCAATTTCTGAGCCATTAGGCAGTTGCCTGCCAATGATACAAACGCTAAAAGCATTTGACAAGGGAACAAAAAGCACAAGCAATGATATGCAGATGGATTTTTTAACTAATGGCCAGAAAGTCTACCAGAAAACTCCTTTCAGCTGGCCAAACTGAATAAGAGCACAACAGTTTCCTGGACTTATTACTATCACTTGCACCACCTCTGTTTCATGTCCCAGTCAGAAGTAGTCTCAGGGGCCTGAGCTATAAGTAAGCAGTACAACAAAAAGACCTACTAGCTTCAAACTGTGCTACCTGTAAATATCTGGAAGGCCTAACAAATTGGCCTTTTCTGCACAGGCACTCTGCTGACTTAAACTCAGCCAATTGTCTGCCAGGACCCCAAATCCTTTTTTGCCAAGCTGTTTCCTAGTGAACTGGATCCAGTGTGCACATGGGGTTGTTCCCTTCCAGAAGCAGCACTTTGTGCTTGCCCTTCTCCCATTCACTCTCCTTCAATTCAGTATAGGCTATTTGGAGCAATAACAATGTACCATGAACCACATTATCATGAGGAAGAAATACATACTACTTTTGTTGTAGTAGTACCAACACTAAGATCTTCCAGTGCTTACAAAGGATCAACTACTACATAAATAATAGCTATCTCAAACTCAATTGAAGCAAATGATCTGGCAACAGCAGTGTTAAACTGGTGTTATTACTCCTCTTGTGTCACAACAGTGCCAAAGAAATTACTGAACCACCATGAAAGGGTGGTCCAGTTAATCCTAAATCCTTGTGTTAGACCTATTACAGTGAATGCTTAGTGCTGACAATACTGAGTTCAGGACAAGATATAAAACATGACAGGGTTTGACTTTTTGGTTTTGGTGGGGTTTGTGAGCTTTTTCTTGTTTGTTTGTTTGTTTGTTTAAGGCAAACACACCTATAGAGAGATTATCCAAATTTAAACAACTGCATGCCCCCTCTTCCACTCCTCTGCACCAAAATTGCCATGGCAATGGCATTATTTCTTAAAACATTTGGACTCTACAGATTCAAGGCAAATGTAAGTTCTCTGATAATGTCTGCAGTGAACTACAATAATCAGCAGCCCAAATTACTTAATCTCTTGTTGTCCTACCCATTGTAGCCATTCCCCTTCTCCATGGCTGGTGCTCTGGGTTTCCTACAATGAAGGACACTTACTTTGGTTTCCTGTATTTCTCCTGCACCTAACAACTTCTCCATATATTTTGGCTTCAGAACTGCCCAACAGAATAAAGATGTTCAGATCAATGCTTGGAAAATTCAAAGTATGTCTGCGAGCATGAGATACGAATCTTAAAGCTAAACTTTCAGATATTCCCTTTAAAAAAAGTAAAGGTATGGCTGCTGGGCTCAGGAAAAATACATCTCATAAAACAATATAGCCACATGTTAAGGTAAAGTTATTGCTTTTTTAAAAAGTGCAGCCAAGTTGTATTCTCTGGCTGGTTTTAAGCTGACAATCCTATATTAAAAAAAAAAAGGCAAACAAACAAAAACAAAACCAACATGGAGGGAAAATAAGGAATCTCTGCAATACTCCACAAAAACATAAAAACTGAAAAATGAACTCAGATCAGCAGCTCCACCATTTCAGATATGCTTACGGAAGAAAATAACCTTCTTGATTTAAAAAAAATGCAAATCAGGGGCATCTCCCTATCACCTACTAAGAGAAATTCCTTTCCATAGATTTGCTAACTTTTCTTGGTTGAAGTCACATGAACTGTCAGAATTAGGTCTCAAAAGCCAATAAATTAATTTTATTTCCCCATATCACTCTGCAGCTGGTGTTGTGCTTCAGACTCCCATAGTAGCCGCTTACCTTGGAAACAAAACAGTCTGCTATAGCCACAGGATCATTTTCACAGTTCTCCAAATCTTGCAGAAGTTCACTGAAAGAAAGAACAGGAAAAGGAAAGACAATTATGACACACTTTGGAATAGACATATATGCATATTCGGGGCCAGACAGTGCTTCATTATTCATGGCAGTGATGCCCAAAGCACTTAACAATGAAGGGAGTCCTTAAAAGAGAATGAGAACCAGTTTCATGCCCCTCTTCCCCCTAGATATATAGCCTCTGGTGTTTTTGTTTGAAGGCAAAAGAACACCCTGAGGAAATGGTATTCTCACATACTCAAAAATTCAAGTAAAAAAATTCAGTAACCATGGATTACTGATCTCTTAGGCAAAGCTAAGCCCCTTCCTGAGATTGATAGCTCTTCTATGATACTCACAGTGATACAGTCAGTCAGTTGTGTAAGCTTGTATAACAGCTAACACAATTTAAAACCAACAAAATTGAAGTTATTGAAGCACATGCTCTGCCCTATAAAGATTCTGCATGTTCTATGAGCTTTACTTGATTGAGGGAGATGAGGAGCTGGTCTGAAAAACACAGATGAGAACCAGGGGTGTATTACACATATAAGAAGAATGTCAATAAGTTCACTCAGAAAATACATCTACCTTTAGTGGGTCTCTTCACTGAAGAAAAATGGTTAGCCTGCAAAAAGTTTTCTGTAAGTGAGCAAATAAATTCTACATGCATAAAAATAAAACCTCACTGAGAGGATTTTACAATTTTGACATGCCAAGCAGGAAATGAATTCATTGTAACAGGAACAAAGCAATAAGGGAGCGTGTTCGTTGTTGTATGAAATTCCATTCTCGAAAGCCAATTCAGTGAAAGAAAGAGTTCAAGCAGAAGAAGAAAACCTCAGAGGTCTCTCCTTGATCCAAGCAGTCTTTAGCCTTACTGAAAGATGTACTCAGGAAAGTGAGAGAAGAAACTGAGTTTTCTGCCAGAACTCCCCTTGCATTCTCATCAGATGATTTTCCATTTAGGGCTACTTCTTTCCCAGTTCACAGCTGGTTCCTTGAATGAGTTTTGCATAAGAGTTGCTAAGCTTTTATCTAGGGAACTACCCTTTTCCCCTCTAAGCAGACACTATTTCCCTCTGTAAGCAAGAAAAGAAGTAAACCAGAAAAGTTTCCTGACTTGTTCTTTGCTTCTCTAATTACTGGAGGAAGGAAGGGAAGAAATCAGCAATCAGTCACAAGGAACAAAGACAAAGACCTGGTCACTAAGCCACTCTGCAGAGCAACACTTTAACCTCCATACTCATTAAATGAGAACAAAAATATGACCTGTGTTTGATACCCCACACTCATGAAGCTCCTTTATGTCAGCAAAAGAAGCTGTAGCATTGGTGACCATAACCATTAGTTATAATGACTGTGTTCCACACATGAGTTTTGGAAATAACCTCAGACACAGTAAACAGGCTCAAAAGATTCCTGCTGTCTGGCAGGCAGACATTCTTTTGATGGCTTAAAGGTATGTAGCACCTTGATTGACATTTTATTCCTATTGATCTCCTATATCACATTATTCCTCCTACAGGACACAGCAGTGCAGCACTTAAAGACTTCATATATTCATGCAATAAGCCTAGGTTTACATAGCAAATGTGCTAGTGGCTTATGGCTTCAGCTCAAGCCCATAGTGCAAGGAGTATGCTTTTAAAGATTTTGTTTAACTGTACTGCACTCCCTTCTTTTTCACCTTGCTGGTAAGAATGGGATTGGCAAGACCAGCCTGCTGCTGTAAAAACAACAAATGTGTCATGCCCAGGAATCCTGTAAAACTTAAATAAATCCCTATACAACCAAGCTGATATGTGAAAAAGCAGGGCTATTGTTGTAGGCTATATCTAGAGTACCTGGCAGAAGGCAGAAGAAACAAAGCATTAGTTCGCTTCACATGAATGTCCAGAGGTTTTATGCTGTTCACAGGTGGTACCACAGTGCTCAGCCTCTGTGACTTGCTTCCACCAACCACACAAGAGGAAGAGAGCATGAGGGAGCATTGTTAGAGGAACTCCATGCCCTTGCAGCTGAATCACTAACAAGATTCAGACTGAAGTATGCTGCCAGTGCCATTTAAGACCACGTATGTACTGAGCTATACAGCTTGGGTTATTGTGAGCTGGAAAAATCTGAATCTATGAGCATCCTCAATAGCTAATATTAACTCCTTTGGAATGAGAGACGTAAGCATAGACAGACTATTTTTCATGCAGTGGATTAGTTATCTTTTCAAGTCAAATGAAAAAAAGTTGCATTACAATGTCTTTTAGGATGCTTTGATTTTTTTTGAATATGGATTATCTTCAAAACAATACACTCGTCTTCCAATCACTGTTGAAGACTTTCAGAAGGACAAAAGTCAGGTTAGTATCAAGCTGTTAAATGCAGGAGGTCAAGAAGAAAGAGATAAACACATTTATACGTCTGCAAATAATCACCATATTTGCACATACAATTCAGACAAGTCACTTTTAAAAATTTTTATTCATTTTATATCACCACCACACCATTTTAAAATGAAACACAAGTATTTTTCTCCTCTATCTTGATCTGAATTAGAGCAAGTGAGAGATGGCAATAAGCGATGAGACATGAGACAGGCAGTTTTGGTGGAATGCGAGGAATGCAAAGATGTAAGAAGAAAACAGCATGGTTTGCCCTGAAACCATGACAAGGAAAAAAAAAACTCTATGTGTTGATGACCAAGCACTGTGCAGTATAGCCATAAATGCTAAATTAACAGCACCCCTGAAAAACTTCCTTCCCTCAATGCCTGATAGAATATAGCATTCAAACAAAAAATGGACATAGCAAGTCCAAACTGGTCTTCATGATAGAATACTTACACCATATAAAGTTCTGGAAAATTAATCTGAAAAGTTCAGACTTTCGATAAAAAGAAAAAAAAAGTAAGGAGAAATTTAGCTTTGATATAACTTCATTGTCACAAAAATCCTGTGGCCAATAATAATTTCTCTCCAGTCAGAAAACCAAACCAAACCAACTTTTCCCTTAAAGGTGAGCTCTTACAGGTTTTATGAAGGCTCCTCCTGACAACAAGCCAGGCCTTACCACCACAAAGCTCAGAGCACAGCAAATGCTGAATATGGCTGTTACAGAAAATGGCCCCGCACTGCATTTGTATGCTTCAGTAGTCACTGCTGGACAAGGACCATGCAGGATGACCTGTGCCAGCAGCACACATTTCAGCTTGGCTTCTCCTAAGAACATCTAATTGTTGGTAGAAGTGCTAAACTTGAGCATGTTTCTCTGCAGAGTTCCCATTTCAGAATCAAGTCATTGTATCAGGTGGAGAATTTATCCTAACCTGACACCGTAGAGAATCTCAACAAGAGAGGCCAGGGTAGAAAGGTATCAAATGCTGACTTTCAGAACACTAACACATTCTGAATAAATAAACTAACAGTGGGGGAGCTTTTCCCAAGGGGTAGCACAGGACCAGTGGACCAGTATATAATCAGTGGTTCCACTTTAAGGAATAGCTTTCCAAAAAGAGATTCTAGCCACAAGACTAGCAGTTGACATCCTAGCTGACTAACTAGCATCCTGACCATCATTTCTGCCGTTCAGTACAACACATAAAAATCACAAGTAGTTTAGCTGAAAGAAATTCCCAGCAACTGAAACGAAATTTCTCAGATCTATACAAAGTCAAAAAAACCCCAAGACTAAAACCTTTGATCACTGGTTAATGGCTAAACTCAAAGTAGAAAAAAACCAAGGTAATTCTGAAACTACAAAATCATGGTCACAAAAAGCATCTGAAACTACTAACACAGAACTGCCAAATAGACCTTTTTTTCAAAGGTAAAAATGAATAAAAAGGCTCGAGAGTATTTTTAGGTCCCAGAAGCTACATGCCAAGTTTTACACAGGAGGAAGCTTAATTCTTGAAGCTATACTGGGATCTACAATGTGTGTTCAGTCTTACAAGCTCACAATTTCCATGTAGAATTTTAAATCAGAAAGCACGAAATAGCTTAATAACTCACTAGAGCCTTTGGATAACTTTCCAGTGAGTTTTAACCATTGTAACATACCTACCTCTAAAATTGCCCAAAACCACTTTTCTTTCTTGTCCTTTTTGTTCTTTTCAACTTCTACAATTTTTTTTTTTTTTAACTCAATTATTCCACATAATAACCTTTCACACTTGAGGATATTTTTGGTAGGTAATACTTGCAATGATGCTAGTATAATTATGTCCTTGCCTGTGAGGGATCAGAAAACATAATGGCCAGGGTTGGTTTTTACCATCCTGTCACCACTGGTAAGCTATAAGCTCATGATCATTGCCTTAAGGCTCTAAAACAGATGATCAGGCTACCATTATGTATTTTCCATCATGTTAGACATTCAGTCAAGTCAGTTGTAGCTAAAGCAGGACACAGCAGCTTTCCAGTTTTCATTTTTATCCACAAGTTCTGAATAGGTCCATCCCCACTCTTCCCTTTGATACTGAACAGCAACCCCAGCAGCAGAAATCATAGAATCATAGAACAGTTAGGGTTGGAAAGGACCTAAAGATCATCTAGTTCCAATCCCCCTGCCATGGGCAGTGATACCTCGCACTAAATCATGTCATCCAAGGCTCTGTCCAACCCAACCTTGAACACCACCAGCGATGGAGTATTCACAACTTCCTTGGGCAACCCATTTCAGTGCCTCACCACCCTTACAGTAAAGAGTTTCTTCCTTATATCCAATCTAAACTTCCCCTGTTTAAGTTTAAACCCGTTACCCCTTGTACTATCGCTACAGTCCCTAAATGAAGAGTCCCTCCCCAGCATCCCTATAGCCCTCCTTCAGATACTGGAAGGCTGCTATGAGGTCTCCATGCAGCCTTCTCTTCTCCAGGCTGAACAGCCCCAACTTT